>JAAGKR010000252.1:90689-245507 GCA_011419295.1 Clarias macrocephalus
ACTGTATTTTGAGATAAAAGATACATTATAGTGAGCAATTTTAGTGCCCCAGTAATTTCTCTTGGAGGAGAAATTAGCCACTGAAGTTATTAAAATTAAAATTACTTGCCAAAAATTCACTAAAAAAACAAAAAACACTTTGTCCATGTTCTACTGAGAGTACAATCTAATACAATTCTAATCTCCACTGTTTCCTTTGTCACTGGAGTCGTATGTTTAATCAAGGGTACACCTTTTATTGGTTTCATTTGTAATGTTCACTGGTGGATATAAAATACTTTAAAAATGAATTCATGTACAAAAACTGACCATAAGTAATTTGAAGAGTAATACCTTTAAACCTTTGATACCAATACATGAACATTACAAGGTAAAAGTCCAAAAGAAAGTAAGCATTTTTTGTTTGTTTGATTGGTTGGTTGGTTGGTTTGGGTTTTTTCCCCTTCTTGTCCAGACATCACAAACTCAAGCTCCAATTATGCCAAAAGGCAAAGCAGCAAAATTGGCTGTCCTCTGGGTGGGCGGGATCTCATGCTCTCTTTCCCGTCAGTATCAGCAACACTCGCCAACCGCAGGTGTTTGTAAGCTCATGTATGTGGAAGAGGATAGACAGTGGTGCCCCATGAGGCAGCATGAACATCATCTCAAATATATAAATATATGCATCGTGTCTTCGGTCCACTGTCCCTTGTTGCTTGTGTGCAAATGGGAGACTTGCTGTTGGGTAAGAATTGGTAGGTGACCATAAAATTAAACTAAAGGTGATGATGTATCTTCAGGAAGAAAGAAAGGAACAGTTGTTAGATTGTTACATAGTTTTTTTAATTTTCTTCTTAACAAAAAAATCAGGGTTGGAAGTTACCGTTGTCCCCTTATTATTTAAGTAACCTTTCCTCAGCAAATTAAAACTAAACCAATACAATGATTTAATCAGAGCAGTGTAACGTTTGCACAGTCAGTGATGGTTTGGGGAGCCATGTCATCTACTGGTGTCCAAAGTCAGTGTTGCTGAGTAGCTTCATGGAGATGCTGATTTCACTTTTTGCAGGACTTGGCACCTGCCAACACTGCCAAAATTATTAATACCTGGTTTAAAAAGCATGGTATCCCTTTGCTTGATTGGCCAGCAAACCGGCCCGATCTAAAACCGATAAAGAAATTTTTACAGAAATTTTGGAACAGGAACAGCTTTTAGACTGAGGCCCTGAAGATGCAAGCAGGCACAAACAGGAAAAGCTTTTTATTAAATCTTCACATACATAAGGTACAACGGTGTTATCCCTCTAAGGTCCGGTTCTCAACTGCTTACACACCAAATAGCCTTTTCTCAAAAAACAACTAGTCTAGCCTTGCCCCCTAATGCCAAAAATACACTGTAGAGTACTGCATTAACAAGAGATTGTTTCACATGTCATTTTCATTAACAATATCACAGGGTAAAATAACTATACAAGGAAATCCATAACTAATGTATACTTCATACAGTAGCTTAGTACTGTACCTTGGTGCAGGAACTCTCCTATGGTACTTATTTGGCATGTGTACAGTCGTGGCCAAAAGTTTTGAGAATGACACAAAGTTTCACAAAGTTTGCTGCTAAACTGCTTTTAGATCTTTGTTTCAGTTGTTTCTGTGATGTACTGAAATATAATTACAAGCACTTCATACGTTTCAAAGGCTTTTATCGACAAATACATGACATTTATGCAAAGAGTCAGTATTTGCAGTGTTGGCGCTTCTTTTTCAGGACCTCTGCAATTCAACTCGGCTGCTCTCAATCAACTTCTGGGCCAAATCCTGACTGATAGCAACCCATTCTTTCATAATCACTTCTTGGAGTTTGTCAGAATTAGTGGGTTTTTGTTTGTCCACCCGCCTCTTGAGGATTGACCACAAGTTCTCAATGGGATTAAAATCTGGGGAGTTTCCAGGCCATGAACCCAAAATTTCAACATTTTGGTCCCCAAGCCACTTAGTTATCACTTTTTCCTTATGGTGTTCCATCGTGCTGGAAAATGCATTGTTCTTCACCAAACTGTTGTTGGATTGTTGGAAGAAGTTGCTGTTGGAGGGTGTTTTGGTACCATTCTTTGGCTGTGTTTTTGGGCAAAATTGTGAGTGAGCCCACTCCCTTGGATGAGAAGCCACCCCACACATGAATGGTCTCAGGATGCTTTACTAGTTGACATGACACAGGACTGAAGGTAGCGCTCACCTTTTCTTCTCCGGACAAGCCTTTTTCCAGATGCAATCGGAAAGAGGCTTCATCCGAGAATATGACTTTGCCCCAGTCCTCAGCAGTCCATTCGCCATACTTTTTGCAGAAGATCAATCTGTCCCTGATGTTTTTTTTTGGAGAGAAGTGGCTTTTTTGCTTGACACCAGGCCATCTTTCAAAAGTCTTTGCCTCACTGTGCGTGCAGATGCGCTCACACCTGCCCGCTGCCATTCCTGAGCAGCTCTGCACTGGTGGCACTCCAATCCCGCAGCTGAATCCTCTTTAGGAGACGATCCTGGCGCTTGCTGGACTTTCTTGGACGCCCTGAAGCCTTCTTAACAAGAATTGAACCTCTTTCCTTGGAGTTCTTGATGATCCAATAAATTCTTGATTTAGGTGTAATCTTAGTAGCCACAATATCCTGGCCTGTGAAGCCATTTTTATGCACCGCAATGATGGCTGTACGCGTTTCTTTGCAGGTCACCATGGTTAACAATGAAAGAACAATGATTTCAAGCATCACCCTCCTTTTAACATGTCAAGTCTGCCATTCTAACCCAATCAGCCTGACATAATGATCTCCAGCCTTGTGCTCGTCAACATTCTCACCTGAGTTAACAAGACGATTACTGAAATGATCTCAGCAGGTCCTTTAATGACAGCAATGAAATGCAGTGGAAAGTTTTTTTTCAGGATTAAGTACATTTTCATGGCAAAGAAGGACTATGCAATACATCTGATCACTCTTCATAACATTCTGGAGTATATGCAAATTGCTATTATAAAAACTTAATGTAATTCTCAAAACTTTTGGCCACGACTGTAGATGTCTGTGAAGGTACACCTGGCAGTCCTCCCAGCAAGTGTGTCATCCGCTTGTACCGGTGTTTGTGTTTGTGTGTGTATATATGTGTGTGTGTGTGTTGGGGGGAGGTATTCCTGGGCTGAATGAACTTTCTACAGACTTTATGACTTTACAAAATATATCTCCTTTTACCTTTAAAAGATTTTTAATCTTTGTTCCTGCATTTGAACATTTTCATATTAAAGATTTTTATTTCAGCCAAAAAAAATTGATAAAGTAATATTATTCTATATTCATCTGATCAGATCAGGAATAGAGCACAGATACAGTTTAAATAGAAAAATATTGACTTGTGACCCTATAATAGTTTTGAAGGCGCTTAAAATTAATCATCTCTTTGGTACTTCCTAAAAGTATATCAAATATATCAAATATACTGTAACTTGGTGAATGATTAAATGATCAGATAATATACTGATGTTTTAAAATTAAATTTTCATAGGCAACACAACCCAGCGTTAAGAAATAATGAATATTATTAATCTGTTAGATTGTTACTTTATACAGTTTTTCATACTGCTTAAGGCTTCATCCAAACATCCAGACATAGTTTGATTTCAGGTTAATGGGTTCTTACATGTTTATCTAAAGTTAATACTATTTTCAGTAATCATTTACAGCTGGGAAAGAGTTAGCAGAACTCCGAATCAATCCAACCCAACTAGTTTATGTAACTGATTATTTACACTGCTTTTAGCATATTACTATTCGTTAATTATAAACCAGATATGCCTGATGATGATCATTGTGTGTGTGGGATACAACCTTATGCACTTATGCGCTTTTTGTGTTTTTGTTTCCTACTGATATATATTTTTTTAAATAAAGAACATCAATATTGCATAATAATAAGTGAAGAATAAGCACAAGATTTAATAAGACGGTTATTAATTTTCATGTCGGGGATTATTAGGAGTTTTTGCTTAATGTTCAGTGTAAGTTTCAAAAAGGCTAACACACTTTGTTGTCCTATTTGACGTGCAGTGTCACGTTTGGTTGTGTGTATTCTCTTTGCTTCAAGGACTTCAAGGGCAAACAGGGACAGAAGATAAAAACATTGAGTACGTTCAAACTGTTTGCCTACAGGGAATAATCGATAACCAGAACAAGTGCAATTCCACTCACTTCACTTACTATACGCTTTAGTAAATAATGTCAAAATAGTTTTGGGTTTTCTATTACGTGTTAAAGTTTTATAGGTGTAATATACCAGGATTTGCAGTCAAACATGAAGAGACACATGAAACAAAATGTCATATGAAGACAAATAAAGCAAACAGAACTTTTCTGAGCAAAATACAAACCAACAGAACAATTTTGTTGTCTGTGCATTAGATGCGTAGATGATGGAAAGTGTTTTTTTGTGGATGTAAATATGATAACCTGTGACGACCACTTTGCATGCTTCTTTTAGATGCTGTGAATCTACACAATTGGCAAAAATGCACCAGCCCATGACTGCATTACATTGCCAAACATGAGGCATGGCAGGTCAAAATAGTGGGTGCTGTGGGTGAACTAAATGTGTTCCAAGGACTTTTTGGTGATTTTCCAGTCCAGAAAAAGGACATATACACAATTTCCCCAGCAGTCATGGACTTCTGTAATAAGTGGCTCACATTACTGAAACTTAAACTGCTAAAGGAAGCTAATGAGGCAAACTTGTAAACTGCGTTTTTCAGATTGTTTTAAATGTTTTTCATGATCTTCAACATTTTTTGTAATTAAAAAGGTTTTGTGTGCACAAACCATGACACTTTATTCTTGTTTCAGTGTGCTGACAGAGTGACTCACTACAAAACAGTGTCATAACATGAATTTGCGCTAAAATTTTAAAATAGATCTTATAAAAAATATTGCCACAAACGCAACTACAGGCTGGTTATTTAGTGTAGGACATGGATTTACAGTATCGTGCAAAATAATACAAAATTCTCACTGACATAACACTTTTGAATATATACATTGGCATTTGTGCCTTTTAGCAAATGTTCTCAAACATTTTTATTAAATCCTTATTATATTATTTATATAATTTTATTATATTCTTTTTTAAGTTTTTAATACTTCTGTATTTTAGAAAAATTTCTAAAATTTCTTTTTCAAAACTATGACATTTTGTCATACTAGAATTAACTTAAACAGTTTTTTTTTAAACTGGCAGCCACTCTGATTTATGGTCAATCCTTTAACTTATATTTAGTTAGATATACATGTTTACCACCCTGACCCGGCATGTAAACCACATCAGGTAGTAAAATCATCATTGCCCTATCCTCATCTGCAGTGCGTCATTCCCGACCTTGCTGTAACGGCACCAGGATTACTTTGAAGAAGAGTTGACAGGAATGTTTTAGCTATGAGTCAGCCAATCACAGGGAGCAGTACCACGTCTCGCGGTGCTCTGCTATCATACTGACCCTCCACGTGGTATCTGTTGACACAGGCACTGTGCAGGAAGGTCTCTGATAAGAGATTGCTTTAAAAGACCGGATTTAGAGGTGTTCCTTACAGACCCTGACTGCACGGTAAGAGCATTACATTCATGATATTCTGACTTAGGCTATGATGTCTAGAAGCTCCATGTGATGTCTAGCTTGTGTCATTTCAGAGTGGACACGAAAGTTTTCTTCGAAGGAAAAAAAACATGCTTCTATATATGATCTTTGCTATGACACTGGGAACCACAACAGGTTTGTATCCCTTGGTATTGACAATGATAAGATTTCTTCATGAAATAGTCTTCACAGGTTCAAAATGAAGTGCATTTTTGTGCTTTATCTACCATGTAGCATTTCCTGTCAGTCAAGGTTCGGCCAGTCGGGAAGGATTTTGGAGTATCCACGATGAGGGTACAAACCTAGCCATTGATAAAAAGGATGCCACCAAGCAATTTGAGTGAGTTTTTTTTTTTTTAAGAGTGCTTCATATTTCTTATTATTGTTAAACAGAAGAATGGGTATAAAAACACCAAATCAATTCATATGTTGCAGTGGAATGTGGAAGAACCATGTGGTGAGCAGTGACCTTTACTCCACAGATTCCCTAAACACTATGGCGGCTGATCTCAGACACAAACTGAGCCAGGAGTCAGAGCGTCTACGAGCTCGTTTAAAACAGGAACTTATGGACCTCCGTCAGAGACTTTCTCCCTACCCCAGCCACCCCCATGAAACCTCGACTAATGTCCAAGAACTTCTGTCTCCCTTCACCAAGGGCCTCCAGATGGCTCTTGAATCCAACACGCAGCAACTCTGCGGTAATCTCACGATGGCAATCCAAAGGGTTCGTTCCGCTGGACCTTCACTATACCAAGAGGAAATCGAGAAGATTAATCAAGAAATGGATGAGAGTCATAAGAGAAGAACCGCTGCCTTTGAGGATTTTAAAACGAAGGCCTTTGAGGCAATCGAGGAGGAAAAAGACAGCAGTAGGAAGGATCTTTGGGAGGAGGTGACAGCCAGGCTGGGCCAAGAGATCTGCTCATTCAGTTTGGAAATACAGGGCAAAATGGCAGCACTGAAAGTCACATTAACAACGCTCCTCACATCATCAGAACCCTTAGAAGCTGAAATGGTTTCCAAAGTAGACCAGTTCTGTGAGGCCTCCTCATCGCAAAATCATAAATTTATTGCTGATTTAGTGCAGCAAATATCTATGCTTGAGGAAAAGCAGAGTAAGGGTGAGCCATCAAGTCATGTAAACATAGATTCCATACAAGAGGATTTCTCTACCAGACTAAACGCCTTACTCCAGGACATTGTACACACTATCAACTAGCTCAATGCCTCTTCCTCTCCAGTCACATTAAAACAAGCTCTTTAATGTAAATAGTGAAACTGTACAGTGTGAATTATTGTATTTTTATAGATGTCTCCTAAAATGTCTAGTTAAGACACTTTTTTTGTAAATAAAAGAAGAATGTAGTGTCTGTCTTCTTTACAAACAGTCCAATGCAAGAAAACACCAAATGGACCTTTTTTTTTAATGCAAGTTTATTGAGCTTTGTATAATCAAGATCTAAAGTGTTCTATTTTTTAAATAAAAATAAATGCACGTAAATAAAAATATGAATTGTTGTCTTCTCATGTAAAATTATCAAAATTTGTATACGTATATAAAATGTAATTAATTAATTGCAGGAGCAGAATATCAGACAAATCAACACTGACTAAATGGTAGTTTGCAACGATGATTTCTAGAGCGAAAAACAGTGTACACAGTGTATGTAAACATTTTTTTTTAATGATTATAAAGAAGTATCTAAATTATTCAAGTTATGTCAAACACAAAATGTTGTATTTACATTGACAGATGATTTGAAAATACATTTTATTAGATGTTAGATGTTCTTGCGCTGCATATACTAAGCTGTCTCAGAAGATCAGGTTTTGTTGCTTGATGACTGGCTGGCTCTGCCGCCTCTTTTCTTTAAAAACAGGTCACCATCCTACCAGACTTTCTTTATCACAAACCATCCAGCCAGAACAAGTAGCAATACACCAGCAGAAGCAAAAATAGCCCCTACCACCACCCCAGCAATGTTATCCTGGCTTCTGTTGGACAATCCCGGGCCTCCTGCTGAAGTCAAGGAAATTGTATAACACATTAAAATGACTTTCATTTCAACACCAAGGAGTTGTACAGGTGGAGCTTAAAGTATAAGAAGACTAAAGATCATAAATAAAAAAAGATGAAAACAATCATGATTTTAAATTTAATTAAATTAAATAAAGAAGAGTAAGGGTTATAATATTACAGTGAGGGAAAATAAATATTCATACACTTTCGTTTTTGATATTTAATATACGGAGCATATATCCACTTTAAATTTCCAGTATATAAACAAATACATGAACAGTTTGAATGCAAAATAAGATTTTTGGCAGTTTAAAAAAATGAGCAGTTTTATGTTTTGTTTTGTTTTGTTTTTGAAAAGAAGCTAAATTATTATTTTAAAATTATTACAAGTTACTACAAAATATTTTGGATATAATATTTTAACTGTTTAGAAGCATATATGCCAAAACTATATGTCAGATTTGTTTTGATTATGTCATGAATTATGGAGGATTTTGAAAAACAGTATCAACTCTATCTACTATCAAAGTTTTGTTCCAATGGATAAATCAGCCTGTAATTGTGTTTGTGGAAGTGTTAATAATGGTGTCTGTTGAGGCTTAATTAAATACACAGTTTCTTAAAGATTATGAGAAACATTATAAACAAAATAAAATGTACAGTTTACAATGCATTGTTATCCTTGTTCCCTTATCTGTTTCAGTTTCACTTCAGTTTTTGATGAGAGCTCCTTTTTATAGTACAGGGATGTTTTGTATAATCAGACATCAACATTGCATATCTGTTGTCCCATAAGTTTATAAAAATTATGATTGGAAAAAGGGATGTAGCAGACATAACCAGGTGTTCCAAATGCAACAGTTTCCATACACAAAAATATCTAAATCGTTATCCTCATTATAGCTCGCAAATGCATCAGTGATAGTGATTATTTAAAGCATCTAAAAGAAGAATATATACAATGCATCTTGAAAAATTATAATATTATTAGAAGTTTTTTTTCTGTGATTTAATTCAATAAGTGAAACTCTAGCTTACACAGAAAGTGAAACATTTTAAACTTTTTTTTTGTTTGTCTTCATTTTGATGACTACAGCTTGTAGCTCATGAAAAGCAAAACTCTAGTATCTCAAAATATGAGAATGTTTAATAAATGTAAATTATTGTCCTGCTTTAAGAAAAGAAAATTAGTTTTGAATTTGAGTAAATTACTATTCATACAGTATAAATACCATACTGTATATCTCTTGGTCTAAATCAGTGAACGTACTGTATGACTGCAGACTTCACAGTTGTTCAGAACATGATCATGGCCATCCTCTACAAGGTGGCACCTGCCCACACTACCAAAACTACCACTAACTGGTTTGTTGAACATCATATTAGTGGACTTTATTTGCTAGCCAACTTAGCTGACCTGAAACCCACAGAGAATCTATAGACTACTGTCAATGATGACCCAACAACACAGATGAGCTGAAGGCTGCTATCCAAGCAACCTGGTCTTCCATAATGCCTCAGCGTTGGCACAGACTGATCAACTCCATGACACAAAGATGCATTAATAGCAATAAATTGTCAAAAATTATGTCGGCTGGCGTCACGTGGTTCGGAGGAAACACGTGATAATCTTCGGCCCTCCCGGGGTAGTAGTGGTAGTAGTAGCCTTAATGTGGGAGCCCCCTAGTGACGGGGAGGAATTGGATACGACTAAATTAGGGAGAAAATCGGGGAAAAATCCAAAAAAAAAAAAAACTAAGGACATCACTTAAACTGCTGACTCAAGAACTGAAAACTGCTTATGGATAACAGTGAACCTGGATGGATAACAGTGAACCATCATCTTTGAGGATGAAATGTGGGCAAAAAATAATAATAATAATTGTGTGCGGTGATCACTTAAATGTTTGGTGAAATCTAATTGAAAAAAACAACATTAAAACGTCTAGTTGTAAATTAAATAAATAGCTCTAATTTGCTAGGGAGCATAAAGAATGGACTGTTGAACATTGGAAAAAAGGTGATGTGGTCCAATGTGTCCAGATGGGATCATCAGGGCAAGAAGAACGGTAGAAGGAGTGAGGCACCCATCATGCATAGTGCCTACTGTACAATGATCTGTACAATGTACTGTGTTATGATCCTGGGGTTGCTTCTTTTGGTCAGGTCTAGCTTCAGCAATGTTATGTACCCCAAAAAATGAGGTCAACAACTGAATATAATGAATGACCAGGTTTTTCAATTAATGAATTTAATTTTCCTGATGGCACAGGCATATTCCATAGGGCAAGGCTTTACACAGTGGTCCGACTCTCCTATAATCATCACTGACAACTAATGTGACAGAAATAAATTTTGTGATATTGCACGAGCTTATCAAAATGATGCCACAGCAAATGCATGTCATAATCCCAGCCGAAGGCAGTCCAACAAATTATGTGTGTGATGAAACCAAAGTTAACTTGTACCAGAATGATGGGGAAAAAAAGTATGAAAAGAAAGAAACAGCTCATGATCCAAAGCATACCACATCATCCGTCAAATGTGGTGGAGGCAGTGTTATGGCACAGGCATGAATGGCTGCCAATAGAACTATATCACTGGTGTTAGATCATTGTTGACCTGACTGTTGATAAAAGTAGCAGGATGTTTTTTTCATTTTATAGGGCTGAGCTCCCTGCTCAGATTCAGCCAAATGTTGCAAAAGTGGTTGGACACTGCATATTGCACATTGATCATGACCCAAAACATACAGCGAAGCTTCCCAAGGTAAAGAAATTGCAAGGTCTTCACTGGCCAAGTCAGTCACCTGCTGCAGACTTAAGCCCGGTAAAGCATCTTAAGGGAGGAAACTCAGCATTTAGTCTCGTCCATGGGTTCTAAACTTCAGGTAGTCATTGACTGCATCCACGTATTAAAGGCAAACCTTATGCTTGTAATTATGTTAGTTTATTATATTGTTTATGATCCCCCTAAAATGGGTTTTGTGTATATGAAACTTACTGTAATTCCTGAATAGTTAGTGCCACAAGTTTATCAAATCCCTGTAGTACACCCATACACACTGTATATAATAGGATGTTTTTTATGAAAGGTTGACATAAAAAGAAATAAAATCCTAGATACAAAGTGCACCTGGTGTAGTTTGTATCCTCACACAGATGTGTCTATACAAGACTTTGCAAAGACAATTGAAAAGAATCACCGGATGACCTGAAACCAGCAGGAGCATCTGTTACACAATGAACAAGAAACGGCACCACAATCATCTCTTTTCCCCTACCCCACGGGAAACACCTGTGCTCAAAAAGAAGTATAGAGATGTAGCTTTTTAAACAGTATACTCTGGGGGGGGGGAGCTTTTTTTCGTATTTCAGCTTGACATGTTTAAAGAAAAAAAGGTTACGTGAATGATCCAAAAAATACTTCACCAGATGGTCTGTCTACTACTTTAAGCATAGTGATATGTGACCATCATGATCAAATCTGCTTATCTGCATTAGGTACTAGGACTAGAAATATGAATGGAGGATTGTAACAGGACATATTAGAGGAGACATTATTCTCATCCCCCAAGGAGCTGAATCTGGGAAGACACTTCATCTAGACTCAGTCATTCACACATTCATCATCTATACCACTTTATCCTGTATACAGAGTTGCGAGAGCCTATCCCAGGAGATTTAGGGCACAATGTGGGTTACACCCTGGACAGGGTGCCAATCCATCACAGGGGCACTATGGGCAATTCGGAAACGGCAAATGTTTTTGCACTCTGGGAGGAAATTGGAGTACCCGAGAAAACCCACCAAGCACTGGGAGAACATGCAAACTCCATGGAATCGAATCCAGACCATGGAGGTGCGAGACGACTAGTGCTCACCACTAAGTCACCGTGCCGCCACATCACCTAGACAAAGACCCCAAATATACAACAGAATAAAGCCTACTGTATATTAATGTTTAACTTGTGGTTACAAGGTTACACTGTAAGTTTTCCTTGTGTATGGTTATACAGTAAATACATACTCCATATACCACTTACTTGCTTACAACATATATACATGTTTCAATCAGTCCTCTTATTCAAAGTGAAGGGCAATCCTAATGCTTCAGCATACCAAGACATCTTGGACAATGCTACTATGCTTCCAACTTTGTGGCAACAGTTTGGGGAAGGCTCTTTTCTATTCCAACATGATTGTGTCCCAGTGGACACCTCGACCCGCCCACACAGAGCCCTGACCTCTACAACATCAAGCATGTTTGGGATGAACTGGAACGGAGATTGCGAGCCAGACCTTCTCGCCCAACATCAGCGCCTTACCTCGTAAATGCGCTACTACTGTAAATGAATGCGCACAAATTCCCACAGCCATATAAATATATATGCATGTATGTATGTACTAGAAGTAAATGAAATGTTTAAGAAAGTATCTGAATACTTATTACCCATCACTCTAAATGCCTGAGTTCTATAGCATTGGAAATTGGAAACTTTAGATCTAAACATGGTCTTACATGCACGTTCTTAAAATAAAGATTAGAACTTCTTACCATACGCAGAAGCAGTTGGCTCAGGATCTAAAAAAGCAAATCCTTTTCAGTGATAGACATTCCTAGGCATTTTGCATAAACTAAACAAAAGCATTGTACACTTACCTTGGATAGCTGTATAAAGCGGCCCCGTTGTCAAAGTAGCTGTGTTCAGCTGTTCAGACTGCACCCTCACTGCTCTCCTTCTTCTACCATTGCAAGCCTGCACAAGCAGTACGAAATCTCTTCTAAATGACATTTGTATTTGCTGTGATTCAAAAAAAAGAACCAAATCAAATCTCTTACGTTGATAATGTTCTGGCATGAGTCAGGCTCACAGAGTCTCAGTATGCAATGAATGTAGATGGTGGACTTGTCTTGGTTGCGATGCTCCGCAAAACGAAACGTCTCAAAGGAGAACCTGCTACTTTTAGCAACCCCGTTGCTCAGGACAGTAGTCCGAGGGTCAGTGTTACACCTGTGGAGAAACGGGCCTGACTCTTTATGCACGAATAGACAAATTAAGCAGGATGTAATAAAGAGTAAAAGAACGAAGATGGATGAAAGCTGCATTTCTCACACAGTGAAAAAATCGAATTGTGAACTGTTGTTGGAGCTATAAGGCGATGGAGTTGCAAAGCAGTGGTCCAAGAAGAGATTAAAGCTATAACAAATAAAACACAAATGAAAAGTTAATAATTAACTTCAGAACAAATGAAAACATTTCTAATTATTTTATTTTTTTTTTACATTTGCAATTAATAAAGATGTGTTCTTACTGTACCTTCCAGAAAGATTAACTGCTTTCACGTCTACGTAGACACGGGTTCGCAGTTGTAGTCCACTAGGTGGGATCACCAATGGGTAGGAAAGGGTAGAATCCTAAGAACACATCAGGTTACGGAATCAAAATTAAAAACATCTTTTAAACATGTTAAAATGTAGCTGGTAATGTAGGGACTCACGTTGTAAACGCTCATGCTGAGGGTATCAGTGAAGCTTCCATTTTTGTCATTAGTCGCTACTGATACAGACGATCTGGAAATTTCAAATAATGCTCCGTTTAGGGCTCGAATGTTTTAAACAAGGGCGCACACAAATGCTTTTATGCAGGTTTTATTCAGTATGTTCTCTATTAAGGTTGAGTAAAATTGAGTAACTTAATGTATTGATTAAATAAATTGAGTCATTTAATGAAGTGAAATGGACGGAGATGGGTTGGAAACTTACGCCACTATCTTGGTGTTATTGATGAGGTACTCGAGAGGGTAACGGCAGGTAAAGTGATAGTAGAGGTCTGTGGAATAGCTGACGACACCTACAGAGGAGGTTGGGGTGTCAATGTAACTGGTGATGATGACTGACTGGATGGTGGAGAACTGGCTGAAAGGTCCAGACGAGCTGGGAACCTCGTTTACAATCTGTGCGCATAACAAATAACGCAGTGCCCATTGATATATAGAGTTTCCCAGGCCATATATACTATATATATTTCATTTTCATATCTACACATATTTTTCTCGATGTGGTTGTTACAAACAGATGATGATACCAAAATAGGAATGCATTGTTCTCACCTGAAGTGACTGCCGGCACAGGTTGCCCTGACTGTCGTTGACCGGTAGTTGATACCGGATGACAGGAGGATTCACGCTGGTGTCTATAGTGCCCATGCACTGGCTATTATTGTGCATGCCATTTAGTGCCAAGCCGGTTGGGTCAAAACCAGCCCACTGTGCTGTGCACAGGTTAACCTCCAGTTTAATAAAGTTGACTCCACAATCCACATTCAGGTCATCATTATCTGATGAAACAGGCACAAGATTAGTATCTGCTAACATGACAGACATGGCAAAAGGTTGCCACACATTTTGAGACTCACTTGGCACTCTCTCATAAAGCGAGGAGCAGTTGTAGAGCGAGAGTACAGGTTGGAGGACCAGGGTCAGCATTGTGAAAACCAGCAAACGCAACATCCTGAAGAACGCCACTGGAACGTTGCTGGAGAAGATCCTAAAGAAATGATTAAGCATTTCTGAACTTGCATGAAATTGCATGGAAATAGTGCAGATTGCATTGCAAATAGTGGCACATTGCAAATCTTGCCTTTAGATCAATCTTTATTATAAAGGATATTTGACCGAAAATGTACAGTAGATTGATTATAATACATTGCATTCGGTCACTCTAGCCAATAAGTTTTAGATGAAAAGTCAGTATACCATACCTGGTTTAGTTCTGAGACAGACTGAGACTGAGCAAACAACCTCTTATATAATATCAGAAGTCCAAATACGTGTCAACAGGTTGGTATATAATGTAGGTCTAAGAGATTCCCACATATCACATATCACCCCTCCCACCAGTGCTGTATATCATATACCATGGACTCACAATTTGTTCAGAACTAAACTCTGAAGACAGTAGCAAGGTAGTGTTGCTGTCTCACAGCCCCAGGCTCTGTGGTTTCATCCTGATCTTGGTTTTCCACCCTGTGTCTACCTGGGTTTCCCTCCACCTACAGTACCTGAAAAACATAATGGTAGGTGGGTTGGCAAGGTGTGGATGTGTGTGCATGGTATCCTGTGATAGACTATTGTCCCTTCCAGGGTGTATTCATACAGATAGTAAAGTCCATATCTCCCACAATCCTGACCAGCATAAAGCACCTACAGTACTGCCGATGAAGGAATGAACTCCAAGGATCTGATCATTTAAACAGCTATAGTAATGTTTTTAAGTTTTGACATACAGCAATTTGTGTCAGTGATTTCTTAGAAATTTTATTGTCATGACAATGATTCTTGGGCACTTTATTGGATTTTAAATGAAACAATGGCAATTAGGTTGGCATGCACAATCAATATAATCTGACATCAGACATTTATGCATAATACATGATAACAAATACCAATTAGTTTTAAATAAAAAAAAGTTTACATAAATGTTAAAACAAATAGCAAAATCATTTAAAACCCATTAGTCCCATTCATACCTATTTGGTGTTAATGGTATTCTAGGATCGGAGCACGCGTATGGTTTAGTAACTAAACCATACGCCCAGTGGATTTTTCTCCAGGTGATTGGCAGCTAATACCAAATATAATATAAACAGTTTTGCCCTAAAACAAATTGCTTCCTAACTGTTTTATAGATTAGGTAATATCATTCAGCCTTCATTCTCATTGCTGTGCTTTACATTTTGAGGCATGTACTGTAGAAGGACCTGCGCCGGTAAGATATTGTGTACTTTTCAGAATTGATTCTGTCATCCTGTCAGGCACATTTCACCATGTTTCACAGTCCAGGCAGTATGTTATAGATCACATGCTGTCTCATTCATTCATCTTCAGTAAGTACTGATCTGTTATCACAGTTTGTGGGAGATCCAAAGGCTATCCCAGGAGAATTCACCCCAGATGGGGTGCCAGTTTATCAAAAAGCACCTCATACAAAAAAAGAGACACACCTACAGGTCATTTTTATGGATGGAGAACCTTGGGGAAATCCATGCTGGGATTCATGCTATCTACTGTATCAATAGAGATTATCTAATATGCATGCAATGTAAAAATAAAAAATAAAAAAAAAGATCAATTTTAAGCCAAAAACGGGTTCTAGGAGCCAATAAATAATATAATACATAGTTCATGACAAGTCACATAATAAGTGAAATGAGGTATCATCCCCCAGGGATGTACAGGTATGAATACAGGAAAGATGATATATACAACATAGCACTTTGCCACAGCTAATCAACTTTAGTTGGGTTTAATGCATATAAGGTTTCAGGATCTGAGTGACTTGAGAAAGCCTTACAAGCCTGTCTGACCTAGTGAAAGGTTTTATTTGATACAAACCATACACAAATACAGTATTAAACTATAAAACGCCTTGTGGTCAGGATTCATTTATCCTGCATGAATATAAGGGATCATTTTGCATTACACAATTCTTTGGAGCATAGATAGTATTAAGAGTTTGCATGATGGTTTGCAAGCAGACAGACATTAGATGTTAGTAATAGGAGCTCCGAAGTATTGATATGTAAAAAAAAAAAAACTGTTAAGACTATGAAATATCGAAATATTTGTTGATATGAGATATGAAATATTTTAACCGACTGTTTTTGCATGCATAATGTGTGTGAGGAAGGAAGGTTTACAACGTAGCACACGGTCGTCTTTCTCATCACAGCCCGTGTTTTTTCATTAGATTTTCTTCGGGGTTTAATGAAGACATTTGCTAGAGCGTTTTGACGGCGCCGTATAAATTAAAAACAAATGCAACAGTTGATTTATGTCCTACATTGACTCCGGTGTAAGGAATAAAAGGTAATTTGTTATTCATGACCTCATTAGTAAGTACTAACTGTACATAAAATCCTGGTATATTTTTTATGACATTCAGAGGCACTAATTCCACAAATGACCACCCTGTAGACGTAACGCCATAAGCTCATAATTAGGAATTTGATGTCTTTATAACTGTCACATGATTAAAACAGTGACAAATTGTGCTCTGGTTTTAATGCATGTGTTTTATAAATATATATAAAAATACATGATCCAGTGTCCAACTCCGTTATGTGCAACCATTTGTAAGTCTCCTAAACAGACCCTAAATAGGGGCAGGATTAAAAAAAAAAAAATGAGGAAGGAACGCAAAGAGGAGATAAAACTATAACCTCCTCTAGCTGTTATTGTGTGTTCTTCCTGTACTGTATATATTTTCAGACACCAACAATTGCATGATCATATTTCCTGGAAGACCTTTGGCCATCAGTCTCGTTTATGAAACCAGCTTAACAGTGTAAAGAGATACCCTGGGAATTTGAATTTGTGAGACTCTGATGCACTGAGGTCAAACTCCATGATTGTACGACTACATAAGATTCAGAAAAAGAATTCTGTCATCGACACATCGGTGAATCAGAGGATTAGGTATCTCAAGTTACTGTTGGTTAACTGCCATATGAAGTGTACACTTTGTTCTAGGCTCATGCACCAGTGAAAAATATCAGAACAAGTCGCTGAAAGGGACAATATCACGGCAATTATCACACTGTAAAAAGAACACAATGATCAGCAAAATGGAGAACCGGCTATCTGCAGGAAATGTGTGAATTATGGGGTTTTGCCTTCTCAGCAAGACGTGACAGTTACTTTTGGGAAGAACACAAAAGTGATGATTAATTAAATGATCCTTTATGCAAAATTATAGTTGATTTCTCCAATATGAAACTGTCTAAAACAGTCCGTTCCCATATATTTCCTTTGTGGCTTTTCCCAAGAGCTGACATAAAGCTCTGTCTGACTATGGTAATTAAACTTTTTTTTTAATAATGCTTAATTTTAATAACGGGGTTTGGTTCATTTTATAAATCTTTTACAAAAAAAAAAAAAAAAAAAAATTTAATGAGCCATGGCAGTGGGGCAGTGGTTAGCACCTCCAGGTTCCTGGTTCGATTCCCGTCTCGTGTCCTCTCTATGTTCTCCCCGTTTCCTCCGATTGCTCCAGTTTCCTCCCACAGTCCAAAGATTAGGCTGATTGGCATTCCCAAATTGCCCATAGTGTGTGAATGAGCACTTTATCCCGGACAAATTCATGCTACTGTAGCACCAGCGCCTATCCTGAGAACACGAAGTATGAAGCAGGACTACAAGCGCAATCTTTTCCCTGGCATGTCACACATATTTATTCACATCTAGTGGTAATTTAGAGCTGCAGATCCTGGCATGTTTACGTGAGGTGGGAGGAAACCAAAGGAAACACTCAGGGACAAAGAGAAAATGTGAAATTTTATACAGACAGTGACCTGAGCTCAGGGACCCTGGAGCTGCGGAATGCAATCAGGTACCACTGTGCCGCTGTGGTCAACTTTTTGTCTTTAAATGTGCTTTATAAATAAAACTGACATAACTCGACTTTATACTGACCTCTAAACCCCTAAAGTCAGAAGATATTTTTCTGTAAAATACTATGTGTACTTAATTTACTTTTAAAATGTCAGAAAATGTATGTTTCTCCATTCACTTTCCACCACTTATCCTGTACACGGTTGAAGGGGGTCTAGAGCCTATCCCATGGGACAGGGGGGAATCTGAAATATGATATTTTTTCTAATGGTTAGCTCTTTGTATTTTATAGTGTAAAAATAATCTGTATAATCTGTTGTCTAACAAAACATCAGTGTAGAAACATGGCCATGGGAGTTTGTTAAACTGGGTAACATTACAAAATAATAAATTAACTTACAATATATGGAGTATGTAACCATGCTTCTATGGCATTTGGTCAACACTTTGTACTGTCTAAAACCACATGTACTGTATTTCACACACTCATATCACCATTTAGATAACCAGCAAATCAAAGAAGTCTTAAAGGTTGTGCATTAATGCACAGTATTTGATGGTACAGAACTGAACCCATGTGTCTGACAAGACAAGCAAAGGAAAGCAGCCTACTGTGTTATAGCAGGGACCTTATATAGACCACCCACATGAGGTCAAGGTCACAGTCACAGCAGTTTTTTCGGTGACTGCTGAGGAAATGAGGAAATGAGCTAGGAATTCTAGCTCTGAAGGGAACCACCCTGGTGGTCTGGCACTAAAGAAATAAGAACAGTTGTAACCCTGGCCATTCTGGTGGTTTAAATATGTAGTATTTAAATGCATTGCATTCTTCTTGGTCAAAGTTGGTCATTTGTGGGTCACTGGTCATTTGTTGTGCGTGTAAACCTTGCATGTAAAAGAAATTCAAAAGAGTACATAAGAGTAATTCGCATCTTGTAATGAATTGTGATTTAATTATATATTTTTTTACTATTATTATTGTCTTTTATTTAGCAAAAAGTGCTAAACTTGTAAAAAACAAAGCCTACTGTAAGAACATTAGACAAAAAAAAAATATCAGAAAATATTAAGAAATACTACATTGAAATAGAAATGTTTATTTAGAATCCAAACCGCCTTATGAAATTATTACTGTTTACTATTATATAATAAATAATGGTAATGTAGTTATATTTTAAAATATAACCTCTAAAAGTGAAATAAAAATTGAAACAGGAATTATTATTTTGGCAATACATTTTTATATTGCCCTGCATAGATGTTGTCTTCATTGTTGACCTGAGCTAGCCAAAGTGTGCTTCACCATATTTTGATGACATTTTGAATTTATTTATTATTTGATTATTTGATTATTTGATTTTGCAAGTTTTACTTTTTTTTCTTCCTGGAAGCATGATACAGTTTTAAGATAACTGGCAGCACGGTGGCGTGGTGGTCAGCACTGTGGCCTCAAAACTCCTGGGTTGAGGGTTCAAGTTCAGCCTTCGGCCCTGTGTATGTGAGGTTTATATGTTCTCCCTATGCTTGGTGTGTTTCCTCCCACGGTGCAAAGACATGCAGATAAGGCTACTTGAGTGTGAATGACAACCCTGTACTGTGTAGAGGATGAGTGAGTGAGAGTGTACAAGAATCAGTGAAACAATGGAACTACTGTATTAAACAAATGCTACCATCTAGTGGACGACTACAGGAATTTTTTTTTTCCACTTCTGTTTGTTAGGAATGTTCTAGCAGAGTTAGCCGTTTGTGCGTTTAACTGTTCAGTTCATTCTGATTCTGGCAAGGAATGCCACACATATTTGATGGTATAAAGCTGTAGGGTTTGATGATATGTAGAATTTTGTCTTTTTGTGTACAATAACATGTCTTAAGAAATACTTCGCCAGGCTTCCTGAGGACTCTCATTTTTAGCATGTTTTCTGGTTCTCGTTTTCAGGCCAGTCCCTTTAATCTGAGCAGTTTCAGAGGAATGTTTTTTGTTTGTTAAGCCACACAGTGACCTATGAATTATTTAAGCATTATGAATTATTTATTAAAATCATGAACCAGTAAGAAATATGTGCAGATGGTCGTAATTAGTAAACTGGTGATGCTGAATGGTTGGAACAGACAAGAAGGGAAGTGAATTGTATATTTACGCACATTGCAGCCTGTCGCAGTAAAACATTTGTTCACATTTAATTTTTTTCTCATTTAATTTTATTTAATATGAAGGAATAACGGGTGGCATAGTACTTTAGCATAGTACTGTACACTGGCTGTCAATTTAACCATCTCGGCTTCTCAGCAGTAGGCGGGTCCATCTGTTTCCACAGAAGTGGTCAGCACAGATTAGCAGTAGGCGGGTCACTCCCTCTAGAATAACATAAAGAGCATGCAACATCAATTGAACAGAAATGCAAACACAAGGAAAACCCTACATGTCATTGTTCTTTAGCAAGGATCTAGTTTGATCCCCTTACAGTAAGCACAGAAACCTTGTTCTTAGGAATTAAGTGAAGCGTGAGAAAAACTCAAACTCGTGTCACATTTCATTGAGTTTTGAGTTTTATCACTCCGTGCGACTTCTCTTGTATTCCACAATAGATAACCTGGAATTGATCAGTGATCATTAGAAAGAAAACAACTTTAGTTTGGACAGATGCATGAAACTTTTAAATAAGTGAGCTTGAATATGGTGGTCACACCCATGGCCCATACAGTTGTGTTCAAAGTAATAGCAATGTGTTGAGAAAAAAAAAACTGAGTAAAGCTCCATATCCATATAATAACTTTGAATGTAAATTAACAAATGCATTGGACACCCTGCACGTTCTATTCTGAATCACAAAATGAAGAAAAAGTGTGCTAAATGTATTATTAGCTTACAGAAAGTGAAGAAAAACAAATATTAGTCTGTTCAAAAAATAGCAGTGTCATTATTCATCTTTACAAAGTGATGAATTTACCGTTGAAACAAAAATGCTTGAAGTTTAATCTTCCTTGTGCATTTCTAAACCAATATTTAGTTGTATAACCATGGTTTCTGAGAACTTCTTCACATCTGTGCTGCATGGCGTCAACCAACTTCTGGCACTTTTGAATAGGTATTCCAGCCCAGGACAATTGTACTACATGCCACAATTCCTTTGCATTTCTTGGTTTTGTGTCAGAAACAGCTGGCCACTCAGTAACGTTAATCTTATTGGTCTGGAACCAAGATGCTGCTCGCTTACTGGTGTGTTTAGGGTCGTTGTCTTGTTGAAACACCCATTTCAAGGGCATTTCCTCTTTGGCATAAGGCAACATGACCACTTTAAGTATTCTGATGTACACAAATTGATCCATGATCCCTGAAATGTGATTAATAGGCCCAACACCATAGTATAAGAAGCATCCCCATATCATGATGCTTGTGCCTCCATGCTTCACTGTTTTCACAGTGTACTGTGGTTTGAATTGAGTGTTTGGGGGTCGCCTGACAAACTGTCTGTGGACTCTAGGCCCAAAAAGAACAATCTAGCTTTCATCAGTCAACAAAATATTGCACCAATTCTCTTTAGGCCACTCAACGTGTTCTTTGGTGAACTGTAACCTCTTCAGCACATGTCTTTTTTAACATTGGGACTTTGCGGGAGCTTCTTGCTGATAGCCTGGCTTCACATAGCCGTCTTCTAATAGTAACAGTACTCACAGGTAACTTTAGATGTTCTTTGATCATGATGGAACTAATCATTGGCTGAGTCTTTGCCAATTTTATTATTCTTCAATCCATTCAAATGGTAGTTTTCCATTTTCTTTCACATCTCTCTGGTTTTGGTCTCAATTTTAAAGCATTCGATAGCATTTTAGCAGAGCAGCCTATCTTTTTCTGCACTTCTTTGTATGTTTTCCTATCTCTGATCAACTTTTGAATCAGAGTACGCTGATATTCTGAACAATGTCTGGAACGACCCATTTTACTCTGATTTTCAGAGAGAAATGCACAGGAGAACCTTTTCTGCATTTATCCTTAAATAAGGGGAACTTGTTTGATACCTGTTTTTCACAGAATAATTTACTTCTCTAATTGAACTTCACACTGCTATTTTTTTGAACAGACTAATATTTGTTTTTCTTCACTTTCTGTAAGCTAATAATACATTTAGCACATTTTTTTTTTCATTTTGTGATTCTGGATAGAACATGCAGGGTGACCAATGCATTTGTTAATATAAATTAAAAGTTATTATATGGATATGGAGCTTTATTCACTTTTTTCAACACACTTCTATTATTTTGAACACAACTGTATATGAATCAGAAATATACTACCCCTAGAGATTGATGTATTGCTCATATTGAAGGATTATTGTGGTGTTTTTATTTTCATTATTATTATTATTAGTAGTAGTAGTATAACCTTAATGGCCAACGGATTATACAGTAGTACTCTTATGCTTGTTAAACATGAAATTACAGATTTTGAGAGAGAGAGTAAATGACGAGGATACACATTTTAATCAGAGAATAGTCTTTGGAAAAGCTTACCACGTTGGTCTCATTTTATAATGAAATTTATTGATGTGAGCATTTTCTAATATCGAGATTCAAAAATACTGGATGTCTAGACTTTATGATGTGGGGAAAGAAATATGAATATTTCATTTACCAAACATAATAAATTATTGTTGTTGTTGTTGTTGTTGTTTTTCTTTTTTCACACTGATACCATCCCCAGCTTCAGTGCGTTTATTTTCCTTGTCAGCTTTAGGTTGAGAATGAACAGGACTAAACAAAAAGGATACAGGATATTTTTTTTTCACAAAACTGCGTTTTTCCTTCCTCTCCAGTTTCCTTTGCAGATCTTGCTGTGTTGACTCTGAGCAGAAGTCACAAGAAGGGCTGTGATTCACTTTACTGATTCGATTCCCACCAACGAGCCTTAACAAGAATCTAAAATATTCTAGTATTTGATTAATCCCCATTGATTTATGACTCAAATTACAGATTCAAGATTCTTTTATTGCCAGTGTTTGCTCAGGGTTTGTGCAGGTCATCAATCAAAAATTAGACAAAGCAATAAAGTAAAGAATAATTCACTCTATTTTTATCTCACTCTCTATGATAAGTAAAAAGTTATAATTATGACAATACAGTACATGTCATGTTCACAGTGTTAATGTACATTACGCACTATACTGTCTATGATGGTTAAGACTAGAAGTTAAGCATGATAACATTAAAACCGTGCATAAGACAAAAGAAGAAGCAATTCCTTTACACATTTTTGTACAAAATATACATGTTCTAATTTCGTGTTTATAGCAAATTTACACCACTGTAAAATGTATCAAAATATGTGCAATTTCAATTTCAGTACCTACAAAAAAATGGTTCAAGTAAAGACAACTGGTGAACCAGCTACTAGATCATGGGTATCCAAGGTTCACTGATGCTCCAGTCCTATTATGATATAAATATAGAATTTATAATATAGAATTTCTATATAGTCTGTATAAAATTAATAAATGTTTCCCAAATAAGCAAGCAAGAGATAATGTTGGCAAGAAAAACCTCACTGAGACGACATGAGGAAGAAACCTCAAAAGGAACCGGACTCAAAAAAGAACCCATTCTCATCTGGATGACACCAAACAGTGTAATTATAAATAATTAACTTAGAGGTGAAGAGTATTATTCTGTGCAGTCCATGTCTTAAAAATTCAAAACTATTTTGGCGGCGCAAGATGATATTAGGAAGGTGGTTTTAATACTATAGATGATGCTTCAGTTATGGACAATCCACATAAAAATCCATATGGAGTCATCACCTTATCGGCTTAAAGAAACAAGGCTGTCATATTGTACAGTATGTACAATTTGAATAAAGCCTCATAAACTGATTTTTTTTTTTTCGTTTTCTCCATGCAGTGAGCCAGGAAAGTTAGCAGGCCAGTACTTTAAGAAGTTTGTGTACAGTCAGTTCTTTGGAATTTCTATTTATTCAGCTGGGCTAAAGAGAAAAAACAAATGTCATAGTTTGATGGTTCTCAATGTCAAACCTCAAAACCAGTCTAATCTGTTTTAATTCTAAAATGCAACTTTGGCATTAATCATTGATTTTCTCCATATCCAATTCATTGACACCTTTTCTCCAAACCATCTTCACCTATATGTACTGGACAATCCACTGCAGCTTTATCACTATAATAATCTACATGCTTTAAACAAGTGTGCAAACTCATCTTTACCAGTAAAGAGTATGGAATATGAAATAGGGGGGAAATAATGTTCCCAGCTGTAGTCCTTGTCATTTTTTGTGTCATCATCAGGGGTCTCCCAGTATTCCAGCTGGGAAATCAAACAATAACAACGACATTAGCAACTTGCTTCATGGGTGCATGTTCACTGCAGATTTAAATCTGGTTGTGGTTGTGGCTAATGTACAGTATGAATCTTTTCTTCCCCCTCATTCGCCTCCATATAGCTCAGATTGAATTTCCTGATATGCTTTTTCATTCAGGATTTTAAAAATAACATGTACAGTTGTGGCCAAAAGTTTTGAGAATAACACAAATATTAGTTTTCACAAAGTTTGCTGCTAAACTGCTTTTAGATCTTTGTTTCAGTTGTTTCTCTGATGTACTGAAATATAATTACAAGCACTTCATACGTTTCAAAGGCTTTTATCGACAAATACATGACATTCATGCAAAGAGTCAGTATTTGCAGTGTTGGCCCTTCTTTTTCAGGACCTCTGCAATTCTGCTGGGCTGCTCTCAATTAACTTCTGGTCCAAATCCTGACTGATAGCAGCCCATTCTTTCATAATCACTTCTTGGAGTTTGTCAGAATTAGTGGGTTTTTGTTTGTCCACCCGCCTCTTGAGGATTGACCACAAGTTCTCAATGGGATTAAGATCTGGGGAGTTTCCAGGCCATGGACCCAAAATTTCAACATTTTGGTCCCTGAGCCACTTAGTTATCACTTTTTCCTTATGGCACGGTGCTTCATCGTGCTGGAAAATGCATTGTTCTTCACCAAACTGTTGTTGGATTGTTGGAAGAAGTTGCTGTTGGAGGGTGTTTTGGTTCCATTCTTTATTCATGGCTGTGTTTTTGGGCAGAATTGTGAGTGAGCCCACTCCCTTGGATGAGAAACAACCCCACACATGAATGGTCTCAGGATGCTTTACTGTTGGCATGACACAGGACTGAAGGTAGCGCTCACCTTTTCTTCTCCGGACAAGCCTTTTTCCAGATGCCCCAAACAATCGTCGGAAAGAGGCTTCATCCGAGAATATGACTTTGCCCCAGTCCTCAGCAGTCCATTCGCCATACTTTTTGCAGAAGATCAATCTGTCCCTGATGTTTTTTTTTGGAGAGAAGTGGCTTCTTTGCTGCCCTTCTTGACACCAGGCCATCTTCCAAAAGTCTTCGCCTCACTGTGCGTGCAGATGCGCTCACACCTGCCTGCTGCCATTCCTGAGCAGCTCTGCACTGGTGGCACTCCTATCCCGCAGCTGAATCCTCTTTAGGAGACGATCCTGGCGCTTGCTGCACTTTCTTGGACGCCCTGAAGCCTTCTTAACAAGAATTGAACCTCTTTCCTTGAAGTTCTTGATGATCCAATAAATTCTTAATTTAGGTGCAATCTTAGTAGCCACAATATCCTGGCCTGTGAAGCCATTTTTATGCAACGCAATGATGGCTGCACGCGTTTCTTTGCAGGTCACCATGGTTAACAATGAAAGAACAATGATTTCAAGCATCACCCTCCTTTTAACATGTCAAGTCTGCCTTTCTAACCCAATCAGCCTGACATAATGATCTCCAGCCTTGTGCTCGTCAACATTCTCACCTGAGTTAACAAGACGATTACTGAAATGATCTCAGCAGGTCCTTTAATGACAGCAATGAAATGCAGTGGAACGTTTTTTTCGGGATTAAGTTCATTTTCATGGCAAAGAAGGACTGATTCATCTGATTACTGATTAAATTCATCTGATTAAATTCATCTGATCACTCTTCATGACATTCTGGAGTATATGCAAATTGCTATTATAAAAACCTAAGCAGAAACTTTTCCAATTTCCAATATTTATGCGATTCTCAAAACTTTTGGCCACGACTGTACGTTCAAACTCATGAAAGCGTTATAAAAGAACCTGGAAAGCAGCGGAGGAGTCAGTTCTTGTGCTGGTGTGTAATCGTTGGCATACTTCTCGCTAGCACTGCACACTATGTAGCACTGTAGTATGTAGTGGGGTTCGTGAGGAGGATTGTAGGACTTTGTGCACACTCTCAGTCTCGCTCTCACTCTTTCTGCTTGTTTGATTATTAGCGCGACTTTCTGGAGGAACTTTGGACGAAGCAGGCTGTCGAAGTGCCCTTGAAGCGTTGTTGTAAACCGCTATGAGGAGATGGATTTCATGAAGCTGATCGGAACTGTTTTGGCTGTTTGTTGTCATCCAGGCTGCGCACTAAAAGGCTTCTCCAGTAAGTATGCGGTTGTGTAGTAGACTGTGTGTGAGGGGGGGGAAAACTAACGGTCAAGAGGCCTATTCAAGTCATAACAACTGTCATATGAGGGTGCGAGGATTCTTTATTCTTTTTTTTCTTTTTTACAGTTTAAAAACTTCTAAGAATACTTTGCGCGCTGTCATGAAAGGCGACTTCAAACGATTAGAGGATGAGCTTGTTTTTTAAATAACTTTGTAACTCTTTGAAGTCGTGACGTTTCTTTGCAGGTTATCTTTCAAGTTATTTCAAAATATCCAACTGGTATCAGGTCACGTGTTTAAATGCGCAGGGTATCTCCTGAGACGCGTACTATAGTGTAGTGCAGATAGTGTAACCCCTGCCAAGTGCCCATGTCTCCTCTATTAACTGCAGTCTTCTTTGTGTGACTGAAATGTGGCACAATCCGGTCACAAATCAATGTGAAAGATTAGATGACCTAATATTACAATTAAATATTGCCGATATTTATGGAGAGAAAAAAAAAAACAGTCCATGCAGTAATATAAAAGCATTCCGAGCACATCATCAAATGATAAACAACGATACCGAATCCGATCTGGATAGGAACCGATTCTGAATCCCTGATCTGAGTCACTGTTTCTGAATCCAGTAAACTGATTGTGAAGTTTATTTAATTTCTTAATCCTGTCTGTATTCATTCATGGGATTCCTCCCGAATCCGAATCTGTAAAAGACAGCTCTGATTCCAAATGATTGCTTAATCCATCCAGTACAGGGATTAATTCTGAATCTAATTTGCACAGGAAATGATTCTGAATCTTTTATTCGTATCTAATCTGTACTGGAAACAGTTCTGAATTCAATCTGACTATTTTGATCTGATCAAAATAAATATATATTTGATGTGAGATTCTGATCCAGTCTCTATAGGAAACATTTCTGGATCTAATCTGATTTGATCATTTTTGTTTTAATGGAATCTACTCTGCATCTGATCTGTTTTTCAGATCCAGTCTGTACAGAAACTGAACTGAATTTGGTCCTATTGTCTTTTCTGATCTGTACACAATCAGAACATGGTATTGCATGGTGCTAAGTGTCTCACTTCGAAGATAAAAGTAAATCTTCAGATAGGTTTATATGACACCATTTTTCATAATAATGCTTTGTATCTCCTGATCCGTTCTTCATTTTTTTGTAAATATGCATACACATTTTATATTTTTATCAGAAAAAAACACATTTGCTAAATACAATTTCATGTCCAATTCATGTTCATAAAAGACATAAACCTCAAAAAGTGTATTATTCTAAAATGCAATGTTGTTAAGGTATTGCAACATGTATTTGACATCGGTACAGACACTACAGATTTTTTTTGTACTATTTAAGCTTTTACCAAAAAAAAAAAAAAAAACATTTTAAGCAACTATTTTACAGGTCATATTCTTCTAGAAGCTTATACCAATTTTAGTTTCAATACTCATAAAGAAATATGAATAAATTATTATTGTGATAATTTTTGAGACAGTATATTTCTGATATTTTTGGGGCACATATAAAATGATCTCTTCAAAGCAGCTGAAGTTAGCTCCTTGAAAGCGAGATTAGTTAGTTCCATGCTGCATAAAGTTCAGAAGTATCTTCTTTGGCACACACATTTTCTGTATAATATGTATAACATAAAAAATAATAATAAATAAAAATCAGCACCAATATTGTGTTCTGGCCAGTAGAAACTGAATATGAATTGAAACAAAATCTGATCTGCACAGGATTCTGATTCCAAATAGTTTTTCTGACTTGCAGGTACTGATTCTGAATTTAATGATGTAATTCCTACAGGAAATAGTTCTATTTTTTGACTTGATTTCTAGTTTCCACTGCATGCTTGTAGTCTGCAAAAGAGTTGATGTTTAGTTTGTATTACAATGCATACTGTATGTATTTGAGTTGTACTGTATTTTTCCATGTATTTTTTTTTCTGGAAAACCTGGACATATATATATTAAAAATCTAGCTATGCAAGCACCAAAAAAATATGGTAAATGTCTCTGTAAAGTGTATTGATGTCTTGGCCAACTGAAATAGCAGTATCTGAGCAGAACGTGTATGCTCGTATACAAAAAATATGAGTAAAACTTGGTTGAGTCATCTTAAAAAGTATTTTTCTCTGAATGAATAATTCATAGTAGTTACTATGACAATGTGCTTTAAGATGACTCAACCAAGTAAAATGAATTTCAGGAGCTGCTTTTCTGAGTTTAAGAGTTTAAAGATGTCGGCAGATGTGAGTCATTTCAAGATGGCTTTCCTTGTGCAGCAGCTGTTATCTATATAAGTCATGGAAAATGTCCTGGACAACAACAAAAATAAATAAATAATTTAAAAAGGGAGATTTTCTATATACATCTATTGGATATGATTTTAATTTTCTTCCTCTTTTATATTTATTTTTCCAGTGGTTGTTTATGTCATAGTAAGCATTTATTAAATTAAGCAGGTTGTTTCAGTTAAATGTTGTGCATTTTTCTACACAGCTCAGCGCATATGTCGTCGGGGTACTGAGAGACCGTGTTATAAGATTGCTTACCACCAGGACAGTAGGAACAGGGTGACCTTTGAGGAGGCCAGACGGACATGCATGGAAGACGATGGGGAGCTGATCAGTATTGAAACAGAAGGAGAACAGAGGCTAATGGAGATGTTTATTCAAGGCGCGCCAGGCGCTGAAGGCGACTTCTGGATTGGACTGCGAAGGAAACAAGGCTACAAAGAGTCAGGAGCTGCAGATTGCTCACCACAGTATTACTGGCTGGATCACAGCCAGGCCACCTACAGGTATGACTTGCACAACTACACAGCTTTTCTTTTTTTTTTTTTTGTAGTCTTTGAAGATGTGTTAAGGCGCAAACATCTGTTTTCAAAGTCTAGAACAGTAAAACATACAGTGGGGTCCAAATGTCTGAGACCACTAGTGAAGATCAGAGATTTTTTCTTTCGTTTATATTTGGAAATAAACAGAAGGTTTGAGAATTTAACCATTTCGAACATTTATTAATATTTAATATGAAAGATTCAGCACAATTTCTATGTCTCTACAGCATATAAATGTAAACAAATGGGGCAAATGTGTGATATTGACCATGACCATATTGACCATGTTACCTAGCATGTGTTTAGACAAAGCTCTGATGGATGAGATCTAAAATAGATCATTAGTTTTTGCAAAAATGTTTATGATTGATGTTCAAGTCAAAACGGGACTTTTGATTGTGCAGAATAATAGGGCAGAGTTATGAGAGTAATGTACCTTATATCTCTATATACAGTAACCCCTGCTACACTGATGCACTTATCACAGCATTTCACGAGTGTTTGTATACCATCAAAATAGATTTCTCAGTTTTCTCAGCACACCGGAGCCATGACCGGACTGCCTGCTTCACATCATTCTCACTGGTGAAACTCCGCCCTCCCAGGAACTACTTTAATGGCCTAAATAGATGGAAATTGTTAAAAACGCTATATAAATAAAATTTCATTGAATTAAAGGAAAGAGACAATAAAGTTCCAGGAAAGCCAGTGTTTCAGCAGTGAAGAAGACAGAGAGTCTGATGAAGGCACTGGTGTCATGAGAAAACGCTGTACCTTGATGGTATCCAAGCACAAATAAAATGTTGGAATAAGTTCATTAGTGCAGTGGGGCATTGTATAGCGAAATAAAGTTAGTTTTTACTCTCATAACTGTGATCTATTTTTCTGCATAATCAAAAATCCCGGTTTGACTTGAACGGTATATCTCAATTACACAGTTATGCAAAATTAAAGCAAAAAAAAGGACATGCCAAATACTAAAAAAGTTTATACATTTTAACTTTCCTTCAAGTTATTGTCAGTAATATAATTTTGATGATAACTATTACATTAAATTAGAAAAAAAAATGCATGATAGAAGCATTTTCACTAGTACTTTCAGAATTTTCGCCTGTGAGGAGTAGACCTGTGGGTCTGAAAGGATTCTCTTTATTCTAGGAGGTGAATTAAGAAACTGTTAGATATTAAAATGGACTTGTGGACTGTAACTGCATTTAAAGGATTTGAAAGGTCTCGTCTCTGTTCTTCCACTAAGAGGCAGTATAGTGCAATAAAACCTGGTCCTTAAGCTCAGTTCCTGACCTACAGTACTGTATGGTTTTAAATGATATATAATTCTTTATTAGTAAGCCAAACATTTGACACGGTAAACATGTGACTTTTACAAAGAATAAATGCAGGTCTTTCATAACAATGGGTTGAATGTGTATGCAATATTTTACTTTGGAAATAACTTTCTTGACTTTAGTATTATGGCTATTTTGTGTAGATTCTTGTCAAACAGACGAATCTCATTTAATTCAGTTTCAGCTTCAGGTTATAACGGTTATAATGGTTAAGGCACTCACAAGGTGAATGTAAGAGAAATGAGGAAAGATTTTTCTTTTTTTAACCCCCCCCCCCCTGCTGTCTGCAAAGTGAACTGCACTCACAATGAAAACATTAACAAGGCCTCAGAGTTTTTAATGAAATTTCATGCAGATCAAGTTCAAGCTGCTGGTGGAGCAAATTTCCGTCCCAAAGATGTTACCAGAAGCCTGAAATGAATAGGCTGGTCAACTCTTCTGCATCATGAATCAGGTTTTATACTCCTTATACATGGAAGCTGTCACTGTTTGTGTGACTTGTTATTGAAGTTAGGACAATTAATTAAAACATTGTCTTGTAATGCAAGACTGTTATTAATATGTATTTTTACACAGCTTATGGCATATTGGACAGTCTAGTATGGGCAAAAGGTGTTACAAAGCAATAGCTTACTTAAACATTTACATAAGAATTTTTTTTAAATTGTATATAGATTAAAGATTTGCAACTCGAGTTCTGCATTATACTTTACAGTTTGCATGTTTTTGTTGCCCCACATTTGATAAGCTTATTGATTAATCACCAAACCTTTAAACCTATGCAAAACCCTGCAACTATGCACAGGCTCCCCAGTAAAACGATATACAGGTATGTATTAATAGGCCTAACTTTAAATAATACAGTCCCTTTCCTAAGCATTAGAACAACAAGGCCAATAATTTAGTTTTTGTTGTACACTAAAGAGAGTTGGTTTTGAGATTTAAAATTAGCATACGTAAGATTTTCAGCATCCATTTCCTGATATTTACATCTAGGTGTTATATAAAATCTTGGGAAAAAAAGACTGTCTAATTTTTAGGTCAGCAGAATAATCGGAAAAGATAATATTAAAATAAAGAAGACTTCATATTTAGTTGCATATCCTTAGCTTGCAATAACATCAAGTTAAAATCTCACAGACATCGACATACTGTTGTACAGTTTTATGGGATTCTGTCTCCTGTCTTCTCCGTAGGAGGTTATTTGACTTATGCGGTCTAAAACGTTCCACTTTTCTCCCCTGATAAAATCCTTTGTGTTGGCAGCATAATGTAATTCCTAACAATGAGATCGGATTCATTTCTTCTTAGGATTCATTTGAATTCTAAATTGATTCTGCTTCAAGAATGCATTACATCATCATAAACATCGGCGATCCTGTTCCAGAAGCGCCCATGCAAGCCCAGACCATGACACTATTTCTGCTATTCATGGCCGAAGAGCTCATATGATTTTGGTCTGAGAAGATCCCTCCCTTCTGATCAGTGGTTTGCATTTTAAGTTAAATTCAGTGCAGTTTTAGTTGTAGAGCACTTTTAAAATAACATTATCACAGCTTTCCAAAAATAAACTATTTTTATATTTTACATTATATACAAATATTCTATTTTTTAAATAGATTTATAGCTTTATTAATTTATCCCTATTGAGCAAGCTGGAGGTGATAGTGGAAAGGAAAGAATCCTTGAGGTGACATGAGGCAGGAACCCTCAGGTGAGCCAGATTCATAATGAAATCCATCCTCATTTGGGTGATGCAGAATAATGTGATTACAGTATAAATAAAGTTACTATAAGTTTTTCTTATAAGTTATAAGGAAAGAAGTATAAAATGAAATAATAAATAAAAAAATATGGATTTTAGTTTAGTCTACTTCGCTGTTCACTGATGGATACTTGGGTCCATAACTGTTCATGGTAATTTCAGTCATAAATTCAAATAAGTCATCATGGCAAAACTGTCCAAAGCCATGCTCATTGTCCATCCTCGGCAAGTGAGTGGTTTCCATGTGATGACAACTCCAACCAGAAGTATGGCATCAGGATGGATCAGGGAGCAGAAGGAGTTAGGGTCTCTGGTCACTCTGAAGTGCCATGTGCTGCATGTGCAAGAGAGGGAGGGAGAGAGAGAAAACGAATAGGTATGCAAATAAGGGATTAGGGTAGAAGCACATTTTGTGCAGAGTACACAGCAGGACAAGCTGTGACCGCATAACTGAAATGAAAGGAAACGCAGACATGAGGAGAGCACCCTGGGATATTGTACAAGTTAGGGATTCAGTCCACTGTCAAAAGACCTGAATAAACTCATGAGAGTGTGGGCGAGAGGGCATCCAAACCTGTTCACCAGAAAACTCAGAAAATGCTCATGAGTCCCTCAGATCAGCTCCTTTACCTAAACCAATACTGTAGGTTTTCAGCTTATACTTTAACACAAAGAAACTTCCAAACACTAAGAAACTTGTACTGAACAGTTTGTAAGAAAAAACTCTGCCCCTCCTGTAGACTTCCTTAAATGAGGTACCAACAAGTATCTTACACCTTTGCACTGGCAAGCAAGATCATTTGCTGTTTTTTAGGTCAATAGTGTATGTATGTTTTTTTATACATACATACACTATATATATACTTTTTTTTTTTTTTTTTTTTTTTTTTTACTAATGCAGAATTTTACTTAGAGACATGTGTGTGTGAATACGATAGAGGCAGGGTGGTCAAATCATCTGGTTCTACCCAGATCTCAAACAAAAAGTAGACGTTTAATAAATCTAACAAGTTACACCTGGGTGTAACAGGTTCATTTTTCTTTATAAATAGCTGAGTTTTTCCTTGCCATTGTCACCCTTGGTTTGCTCATCAGGGACAAACTGATGGTTATAGTCTGATAGTTGTCATGTTTGTTTATGAGGCGGACGCAGATGCAGGGTTCAATTCGTGAAATGTTTATTCCTTTTAATCTCTTCTTCTCGCACTCACTCGTTGCAAAAAACTAACTGAAACAAAAGCAAGCTCAAATCAAAGACTAAGTGCTCCGGGCTGGAGCTGCAGGCGAGCGTGGTGAGTCAACACAAAGTCCTAGAAGGAATCAGCCTCTCTGGCTGGAACCGGAAACGCCAACGTAGTGAGAGTGCCTCAATCTTGAACTTGACCTCTTAATTCAGAATCTTTGACAAAAGGGACGCTCGACCGACTCTACAGCCTCGGCTCAGTCCTGGGAGGGAGAAACAACGAACAGGACATGCATATGCAACACAACGGAGAACAAACGGTAAACAGACAAAGAGCAGCAGGATCGGCTGGTATAAATAGAGAGACACATAAGGAAGACACAGGTGAATTTGATAAAGTGGGTCAGTGGTAGCTCAGTGTGTTAAGGCTCTGAGTTACGGATCGGAAGATTGGCGGTTCGAGCCCCAACTCCGCCAAGTTGCGGCTGTTGGGCCCTTGAGCAAAGCCCTTAACCCTGTCTGCTCCAGGGGCGCCGTAAAAACAGCTGACCCTGCGCTCTGACCCCTGCCTACTAACAAGAAGCTGGGATATGCAAAGAATAAAGAATTTCAAGTATGTGTGACCAATAAAGGCTAACTTAACTTAAAACTTAAAAGTGAAACATATACCCACGTAGACACACTAGGGGGAGACAAAGAGGCAGGTCAGTAATCCGGTGAGCCAGATCTTATCCCCCGAGACTGAGGTGTCACAGGTGTGACAATAGTTATTATTTTTACATTCAATTTTCTAAAAGAGCTATAAAAATTTCATTACATTTAATTAAATTTAATTGAACTGTCTTTCACAAGTTTCAGTATTTTTAGTTATTTGAAAACTTATTCATTCAAATAAAATATGCCATGTTCTGAGTGGTTTACGATATCTAGATGTAAGTATCAGCACAAACTTTAACTCTGATCTCTAATTGATCTGATTTGATTGAATTGAATTGATTCTGATCTCTAATTCTTTAATTCTGATCTATATATTATATTATATTATATTATATTATATTATATTATATTATATTATATTATATTATATTATATTTAGATGAAACTATATATTTGATTTTGTGATATGTAACAGTATAATAAGCACAGTATAAGAACTTCCTATACCACAGTAACTTCAGGGACTTTAGAGAAAAGTTTCAGATTGCTTGCCCACCCACCAGAAATCCCAGTGTGTCCTGGAGTACTGGGTAAGTACACAAAGGAAATTTGATTTTAAGATACTCTCACTGGCGGAATTATCTCAGATCTCAGCTCTTAAAATAGCAGCAGTTATTCACAATCTGTGTTATGTTGTCTGTTGCAGGAACTGGCAAATGAATAAGCTTTCCTGCAGTCCTGACCGGTGTGTGGCCCTATACTACAAACCCAGAGCTCCTGCATCTCTGTTTAAGTGGAGTGACTTCGGATGCAACAGCAAAAATAACTTCATATGCAAATATGCAGAAGGTATGTTACATGTTACAGATTTTATTTAAGATATAATTTCAGAGCTTTTTTTTTGGCTTAGACTGTTAAAATATGAGGAAAATATGTTTTAAAAAATCCTTTGTTCTTTTCTTATAATTTAGAAATATCTGTGGTCCCTACTCCTGTTGAAAATTCTACTGCTCGATCAGGTAAAAACAGTCATGCATGAGTTTGAATGGTCTACGTGCTTTTCTGTAATTGAATCAACTTACCATACAGCATATTAATGTTTTTTTATTATTCTGATAAGCCCCAATGGATGTCTTTCAAATTGTTTCATTAAATAAAAAAGGGGGGGCCTTTTTTTTATTCAATGAAACAATTTGAAAGACATCCATTGGTCAGCCATTTTATCAGTATGCATAAGGATGTCTATTAGATGAGAAAAGTGCTCAGAAGGAAAAAAAATGTTCCATATGTTGTCACTACTAAAATACTATGAAAATACCTCATATCACATAAACATTATGTAATATAATAACTTAATTCAGAAGCCATTACTACATGAATAATGAATACATAAAATACAGTCATCAGTCTCCTTATGAAAGTATACTTCTCTTTTATTTCTGGTATACCCTTAAGGCATTTGCCTTTGAAATCAGAAGATCAATACAAGATGACATATTTGAATTTTAGAGCAGACTTTCTGATCTTTTATCTTACCTACTGTATATTTATCTTTTGTTTATCTCAAAACCAAGAACAACCTTCCGAGGGTAACGTATTTTTTTTAGATTAGATTAGATTCAACCTTATTGTCATTGTGCAAAGTACGTGTACAAAGCCAATGAAATGCAGTTCTAAAGTGCATAAGTGGCAATAAATAACAATGTGTTATACACTGTATACAGGGGTTGGAAAATGAAACTGAAACGCCTGGTTTTAGACCACAATAATTCATTAGTATGGTGTAGGTCCTCTTTTTGTGGACAATACAGCATCAGTTCATCTTGGGAATAACAGATACTAGCGGCCAGAGGGGTTTTGAGCCATTCTTCTTGCAGAATAGTGGCCAGGTCACTACGTGATGCTGGTGGAGGAAAGCGTTTCCTGACTCGCTCCTCCAAAAACACCCCAAAGTGGCTCAATAATACTTAGATCTGGTGACTGTGCAGGCCATGGGAGATGTTCAACTTCACTTTCACGTTCATCAAACCACTCTGTCACCAGTCTTGCTGTGTGTGTTGGTGCATTATCATCCTGATACACGGCATCGCTTCAGGTTACAATGTTTGAACCATTGGGTGCACATGGTCCTCCAGAATGGTTTGGTAGTCCTTGGCAGTGATGCACCCATCTATCACTCTAAGTATCTAAGTATTGGGCCTAGGCAATGCCATGATATTGCAGCCCAAACCATCACTGATCCACCCCCATGCTTCACTCTGGGCATGCAACAGTCTGGGTGGTTACGCTTCTTTGGGGCTTCTCCACACTGTAACTCTCCCGGATGTGGGGAAGACAGTGAAGGTGGACTCATCAGAGAACAATACATGTTTCACATCGTCCACAGCCCAAGATTTTTGCTGCCAGCACCATTGAAACCGACGTTTGGCATCGGCACGAGTGACCAAAGGTTTGGCTATAATAGCTCGACCGTGTACATTGACCCTGTGGAGCTCCTGATGAAGAGTTTTGGTGGAAACAGTTGAGTTGAGGTGCACATTTAATTCTGCAGTGAGTTGGGCTGCTGTGGTTTTATGTTTTTTGGAGACAAACCGGTTAGCCCCCTTTCAGACAGCTTCCTCTTGCGTCCACAGTTACTTTTGTTGGATGTGGTTCGTCCTTCTTGGTGGTATGCTGACATTACTCTCAATCACAAAGAAATCTCCAACACTAAATTGGCCAGTGTTTCAGTTTCATTGTCCAACCCCTATTGCCTGTAGTGTGTGAGTGTGTGTGATTGGTTGGCTCCAGGCCTCCTGGGACCATGAATAAGATAAGCGGTATAGTGAATAAGAGAAATAATGACTATTTACAATTCAATTTATCAATGAATAATGGATTTTTAAACTATGTTGTGGTAGTTATGCTTATGAACAGCAAATTTACAAAGTCTAACTGAGGCAAGATGATGGTGTTGTGTACACTGTAATTTGTTTAAAAAAAAATATGACTTCTCATGTGACAATAACTTCATTAGGTTTTTTTTTTTTTTTTTTACTTGAGTACATTAAAAGGTACACTTTTTTTGAGTAGTATTTGTACACTTTTTAATATTTTTGACACACTGGTGTATACTTTTACTTGCATATCATATCTCCAACCATGATAAAAAGCATAACAACTAATAAAACTATCAGTAGTGGGCAGGGCCAAAGTAGCAAGCAATATAATTGATTGTACAGTAGAATGTTCAGGGAAATTTGTGCTGCAGTCGGGAAAACATCGTGGCCCTTATAAATGAATGAAATTGCTTGCAAACATTAGATAAGAATAACAAACCTCATCCATCATAGCTTCTGTTGTTGTACCTGAAGCATGTTTGCTTTCACATGTTCAGGCTTATCTTTGTACTAATGTATCTGTCATCGGCAGCACAGTTGCTAAAGCAATGGCGCAAACATTTACGTGAAGAACATTTTGCTTGAATAATTAAGCCAGCGTTGACCTATTTTGACAATGCCTCATATATTGTTATATTAACCATATATATATTATACACTCATTTTACACTTACCCATCTATGCAGCTGTACAGTCAGCATCACGATGCATAAAATCATGCAGATACGCGTCAGTTAATTTTTAAATCATAGATCGGTATAAGGAAATAGATGATTCCTTTAACTTTAATCATGACATGGTTGTTAGTGCCAGATGATCTTATGATCTTGTGGGAATTTAAGAAAAAAAAGGGGGAAAAAACATTCTGTGGACAGAAGATCAGCAGGCAGAAACACCTTGCTGATGAGACAGATCAAAGGCGAATGCTTGGTCTAAGTTGACAAGAAGTCTATAATAACTTGTAGGGTTTTCTGACATCGTATGATCTTTCCCATGTCTCTATTTCTTACATCTCTTTTTGACGTATGTCATATGTTGATAAAAAACATCCCTCTCATTACTCTTCCTGATATGGTAACACTTGCTAGAATGCTTTTGTCTAATAGTAATACGCTAACCTGCTTTCTATTGCTTTCTCTTTGTTCAACCTGGAACATACCATAATTACTACAGATGTACGTGACACAAGTGACACACGAAAAAAATGTTATACTCTGTCTGTCCTATGAATTAACTAGAGAAAACTTCAGACACATCAAGTATGTGTGCAAGTTTCCCAGCGTATCAAGCAATTACTTTTCCTTTCATTCATTTTAAACTTAACATAACTCCAATAATGTAACACAAATATAGCTGAAACTCTGCATTTTATACAACCATGGTGAGTAGAAAAGCATCTCAAACTGTGCAACCCATCAAACCTTGAGATGAATGTGCTACACCAGCAGGAGACCACATCACGTTCAACTCTTGTCTGTGCAAGAATCGAAGTCTATCGTGAGCACAGACGGAGCCAAACTGAGCAGTTGAAAAACGGATTGTTAAAGACAGGCCATTTTCCTTTGACCTTTCTTATCAAAACACCATTTTCACCGACAGGACTGTCTGTCTCAATTTCGGATTATTCTGTGTGAACTCCAAGGACACAAATACAGTACTAATCCCAGGAGATCAGCACTTTCTGAAATACAGGTAGCCTCCGACTTACAAGTTAACAAGTTAACTCAACAAGTCCTGTTCCGGGAGCACGTTCGCAAGTCCGATTTGTTCTTAAGTCTGACAAAGTGAGTCTTAAACACCTCTCGCACGGATATACAATGTAAAGCATACCAATCCACTTGACTAAATCTGTCCCCTTTCACCACAGTGCCATCATGAACAGAACTGTTTTCCACTGTATCGGACTGTGAACTCTGTTCGGTTGAGGATTTTCCAGAATTATGATTATTCATCATCAGAACAGCTTTACAGGACAGCGTTTTTTATCATTGTGCTTACAGGCTGATTCATTGAAACCAGTGAGGCCGACTCATTTCTCCCACACCCCCACATGCACACACATACAATATACTGGACTTTAGAGGTTTTATACACTGAAAATATTGTATATAATTGTAAATATTGGTATTTGGTGCAATGCAGCATCCTTTTTTTTTTTTTTTTTTTGTACAATACACACGAGCTACTTCCATGATTGAACCGGAGGTAGAACCACGGTCCGTTCGTATCTGCAGAAATTAATTACTGGAATGTTCATGAGATGGGGACTACCTGCACTCAAACAAAGCCATTTGGCACCAACACTCATGCCACGGTAAAGTCACAGAGATCATATTAATTCTGATGCTGAATTGCCTGAAGCACTTGACCTGTATACTGTATACAGTATTTTCTTTTTCCATTGCGCTGCTGCCTCATGATTGACTGATTAGATAACTCTGGGAATGTGCATGTGTACACGTGCTCCTAAAAAAAAAAAATTTTAAAAAAAAGGAAAAAAAAGCTGACAGAGAATATGGGATCCAAACTGATGAGAACAAAAAATGCTAAATGTTTTCATGTGATTGTAAGTGGAGTTATACACTATCCGGGCTCTGTGTGAAATAAATAGACAATTTCTCTTCACATACGCCAGCAGTAACTCTCAGACAACTTCCTGTCACAGTGAATGATGAAAAGATAAACACAGGATTTTCTGATTCGTCATTTAAACACTTTATTATAGTTTTTGTTTTGGCCTGAAATCAGTAAAAACCAGCTTTCTATGACTGATGCCATTCTTTTCTCAGTTTCTTTTTCAGATGAAGCCATCAATGTTTCCTACATCCTCCTGGCTACCATACCTGCACTGCTTCTGATTATACTGGCGGGCTCTGGGGTCTTATGTTATAGAGTCATGACTAGGAAGTAAGTAAAAACGTCATAAACAAACAAGATAACTCCTTCAACTATCCGTCTACTAAGTGGCTACTGGCTGAAAGTCACGTAGACTGGAGTCATTTTAAAGCTGTTTCGCTCATCCAAACAATAAGGTTCTGTCTGCTGATTGCAGTCTAGTGGGTATAACTTTGAGCAGATGGGCTCTAAAACAAATCATTTGTGATTCAGGGTAGATTCATGCTCGTGTTTAAAGGGGTTTGCTTGTTAGGTGGCTAACACTACAATATACGCTCATTCACCGCATGTTTGGGGAACTCAAAGTTAGCGCATGCATCATGACATCTTCTAACACAGTTGGGTAGTGAAGTATGAATGGGAGGAGTAATGTCAGGATGTAGAATTTGGAGGAGAAGAATCTTGTAGGATGGCATCTATAATACCAGGGACTACAGGCAACATTCTGCAAGCTCAGCTTCATGGAACACTGCAGTCACCACCAGCTGATAGAGGGCGAGGTCAAGCACAAGGTTGAGTCAGATGGCATAAATGTCATATTTATCAACAATATTACCCCAGTGATGCACAATACAACCAAAGGTACAATATGTCAATCATGGGGGATCCCCAAATTCTTTTTTATTTTTATCAAAGTTGGTATACTAGAATTGCATAGAATGTCTAAGCATGACAAAGCACTGTCCAAAAACTGATAAAGACCTAGTTTGTAAAGGAGCCTTAAAGGATTCCATGACAAGTTGGAGCATCCATATTGAGTACTAGCGAAAACAGTACTGGAAACCAATGCTCTTTGGCCTAGTTGCTTGCATCTCCAGCAAACCAGAAGCTGGATACATCTTACCGAGACCAAAACAAGCTCTGTTTTGGGGATTTGGAGTCCATCCTGTGCTGGACTGGTGTCCCATCCAGGGTTCATTCCCTGAGTAAACTTTCCTTTGGAAAGGTGATCGGAAGTCATCATTTTAACACTAGTAAGTAGGGTAGTGTCAGGATGTAGAACTTTGAGATTGAGATACCAGGAACTGCAAGTCATAGTCATGGAACACTGCAAACCCAATCAACTGATAGATGGTGAGATCAAGCACAAGGTTGAGTCATATAACGTTAGACATGAATCCCATATCACTCCAGAGATACACAATATGGCCAAAGGTATGTAGCCATCACATCCATATGTACGGGATGCCCAAAATCTTGTTACAAAGATGGAATCTTTAAAGAGAAGAATTATAAAATGTCTTTGTCTGCTGTAGCATAACACTTTCCCTTCAATGAGATGTGAACACCTCATTGCATAGTGAGAGAAAATTATTTCCGAGTCGTCTAGTGGCATGGCCCTGCTAGACAGCTACTGTAGATGAGGGCGGATGTGGAATACTCCGAGGAGATAATCCCGAGGGAGGAAACTAATCCACTAGAGAGGAAGAGAGGTAAGTCATGCTTACCAAGCGGAGAGAAAGAAAATACACACTGCAAGTTCGCAGAGCTAATATAGTGAACAGCACTGTGTATGCTAGCTAGTAAGAATGCTGATGTTCATAGCTAAACGCTAACTTGATGCTGGAGTGCTCTTGAATTCCTCAGGAAAAAATATAAAAGATATCTGTATGAGGGTGGAATTTATAGCAAATACTACAAGTCAGCATTTAAATTATGTTTGGTTAGATTATATTAATTAGCATTAGTAGTATGGATTATGTTTTTTTTTTTTTTTTTTAAGTTTAGCATTCATTCGTCACATATACATTACTGAATTCTGAAATTCTTTATTCCTCGTACATATAAGTAATTTCCCTCTGGCATTAATACATTTCTTTGAATCTTGAATAACCTAGAGCACAGGGTCAGCCATTAAACGGCGCCCCTGCAGACAAGTAAAGGGCCTGGCAGAGCTGGGGCTCGAACCACTAACCTTCCAATCAGTAACTCACCCTGAGCCATTACTGCCCATTTTTAAGATAGGATGATTACGTTAACTAGCCGGCTAAAAATATCTTTAAATATATATGTAAATATACAAAAATGTATTTCTTTTTTACGTTATTTTTGTAGTATGCAATATTCTTATGGAAATATTCTTGCTCAAATGAAGTAACCTGGATGAGGTCAATTCGACTGTCAGATGATACCATATGTCTAGGTACTTTGGCCCAGTTCTGCTTGATGTGTAAAATCCCCTGTAAATCAATCATATATATTCATATATGAAATTAATAACTATTTCTTTCATTTCATTTTTTTTTTTTTTAGGAGAAAGGAACAAAATGACATCTATGCTGTGCCTGGTCATTGGGTGTCTGGTAGTGCCCTGAAAATCAGCTGTAGCCCAGCCTCCAAGGATGGTCCTTGTCAGAATAGGGCCCAGCTGGAATACATGAGCTCAGAAATCAACAGAACGTTTAGTTCAACAGACTATGAGAACGTTCCAAGCAATACCGCTGGCTTTGTTACCAACGACATCTACGAGACCTGTCGTACTCCAGCCACCGTAGAAGCAGGATGGGTGGATAATGACATTTATGGATAGTGAACCTGTCCAGTGAAGGGACCAAAACTGAATGACTTTTAACCAACCTGGCTCAAATTCATCTCAACCTCTTCAGCGTCTGGACGCTTGGACTTCAATGCAGTAATAGTAACCCATTGCGAAGAACATGGGGTCCTGTTGAATGCTTGTCAACAAGGTGAACAGTAAGCCCACTTCCCTGAAATGGGCAGTACAAAGAACAACACAAAGGTGTCATCACCTCAAATCTACTTCCTCTGCGAAAGCCGGTATCCAGGAAGAAGAAAGCGCATACGGGAACTCGCACAATAATGCTCTGACCTTTCTGCCCATCTGAACAACGTCCTGTCCTGTCTCTACCATTGAGATCTACTTTGTTTTTCAGGCTGATTATGTAATGGCACACCAGATCAAAGGTAAAATAATGGCAGTTTTGCTTAGCATGGAAAATTTAAGGTGGCTTAAAAATCCTGTTTGCAGAAGCATAAAACTGTCAGTGTTTCATTCTTTTCCTGTTGTGCTTAATGTTATACTGAATGAAATATCCAAAAAATCTTTCCATACTGTTTTAACTCGTTTTCCTAACAATAAGAAAAGGATTTCCTATTTCAGAATTTGTGCATATTTGAAAATGTATCTTGTTGGTTATGTTTAATACCTGTTACACTAACTGATATTTTCCTCCCGAAATTTCTCATGAAGGCTGGTTGTATGGTATGTTATTATTTGAGTTATCATTCTTTCTAGACAGTTTTGTTAACAGTGGCAGCATTGTCAATATGTTTGCAACATTTTGCACCTTGCTAGAATTAAACATACAGTATGGCAAGCTTTTAATGATGAACTAATACACATAACTCTTTTCCTTATTATGTTTGAGGCTGACTGTATAGTATAAAGCAAATGTGTTGAATCCCATCATAGCATTGTATTTAATTTTATTTTAGGGCTAATAAACAGGTTATTAGTGCAGTATTTGGTATTTTTGCCTTGTTAAATATACTTCTATTGTCTGTTACAAATCTAATGTTGCATTTTGTAAAATACTGTTAAAAGGTACTAAATAAAATAAAGACATGGAGCTGGTGAACTACGAGGCCTTAGTAGCATTGTAATAATGAGCCTTGCCAGCAGATGTCCCTGTTTAATAATGCCAGTTTAAATGTGTCTGCCTAGTTGGAGGGTAATGAGATTGTTGTATTAGACATACCCTCTGTGGAAGGTGCATGCCAAACACACAATGCTCAACACAATACTGTCAGCTATTATTCTGTCTACTCTTCAGTATGGTGGCATGCAACTTAAGACGCCATTGTACTATTGTTTGCAGTACATAGCTTCAATCCCCACTGTGGAGATCTATACAGTATCTATACAGTAACAACATGATCAAACTTGTATTTAAAGTTTGATATGCGTCCTCCCCGGAATTTTATGAAATAGGAGGAAAATTCAACTCAAACATAAGCCATACTGATCATGCATTTATTTTCAATAGTATTTACAATTGTATTATTTGTGAGACTCCACTCATACAGACAGGCCGGATAGAAGAGGTGCAAGGCAACAGTGAGCACCCATGCCTCACCATGCAAACTTCATGCACACAGACCCGAGGCAGAAATCGAACCCGGACAAGAGAGGTGCAAGACGATAGTGCAACCCCATACTGTTTGATAAAGAAATTAAAGTTGAAGCTTGATCAGTTCTCACAGATTAGGAGATTTCCCCAGACAAAAGGATTCAAGCTCTGCTGCATCGTTCTTAGGCAGAAATGAAGCAAAGGCTGAATTCCATTAGCATCGCTATAAGGAGATAGTCAGGTGGCATTGTGCGTAATGTTCAATGTGTTGGAGAGATTTTTTTTTTTTTTTTTGGTTTAATGCATGCCTTGAGGCATCAGGCTGTACGTATAGAGTGCATATGCATATGCTGTGTCACTATGATGTTAGATAGTGTTCTGGGAGGGACTTTGAGTGCAGGTCACATGCAGGCTGAGTAGAACAGTGCACTCAGTGGGATTAGGTTCGATGTTGTTAAATATTGCACACGAGCTGTGAGTTCCTTTAGTGCAAACTATATCTTAATCCGAGATCTGCAGCTTGCAGCTGGTGAAAGCTGATCGAAGTCGTGTCCGACATTACATTACTCCACTGCTCTCCAACTAGAAAGCAAACTTTTTTTTTTTTTTTCACCGCTTGACGTAAGCGGTGGCTCTGGTCGCCAGGGCGACGAGTTTGGCACTGAAGTGTGGAAGCGCTTCAAAGCCCCGCCCCTCTCCGGTACAAATAACCCCCCTCGGCTCTGACGTCAATGCACGTCAGCAAAGAGAACACGATGCCTCCTGCGAGTCAGCTCGCGCACTGGCGCTAATAAGAGCTGAAATATTATAGCGCTATTGTATCGGGAGAGAGAGAGAAAGAGAGGTGGAGAAGCAGACGGAGGGGGGTGCTTTTTGGCGTGACACGTCGCACTTCTCCAAAAAAAAAAAAAAAAAATCTTTCCCAATTTCTTTTCTCGCCCTCTCTCAGTTCGGCTACGGCGGCTGGCAGCGGTCACAAAAGTGGCCGCGCGCGCGCGCCCTGGCGATTCCGTTTCGCTCACAGACAGACATGGTGGTTGTTTTTACTTTTGGCGGCTCGGTGCGCTCCGAGCACCGCAGTGTTCCGACTCGAGGCTGAAGTCTCCTGCGTGTGTGTGCGTGTGTTTTTCCCCCTCCGTGCCCTGCCGTGAAGCATGGTCATGGCTGACTGCGAGCCGAAAGCGGCGCTCCGCGGGCCGGTGCGCGTGGGCTTCTACGACATCGAGCGCACGCTCGGCAAAGGAAACTTCGCTGTGGTCAAACTGGCGAGACACCGAATCACCAAAACTGAGGTGAGTGCAGAACACTCGAACATCTGGAACAGCAACTGCTGCACCCGAAACACCTGGTTGTACCTGTGCAAACTTCATGCATAACTGCCTTACTGCTGCCTTACTGCAACTTAGTAACTGTCACCTGACCTAACAACTGAAATGTTACATTGTAACAACACAAAGTATCCGCAGTGTGCCTTTTATCTTTCTCTCTGGGAAATGCGCACGTGCACGGTTCTCCTTAATCTGCTTTGCAACTTGAAATCTTATTTGCGATAAGAAGACATTGACCTCACTGACAGCGTTTCCTGCACGGCAAGCTGGTGCTTTCTCTCTCTCTCTCTCTCTCTCTCTCTGTGTGTTTGTGTTTGTTTGTGTGTTCAGCATGTGGTATTGCCCAGTCAACAAGTTGTGTGAACATCCTCACATCACCTTTTCCATATTTCACTTTTCCATAACAATTTCTGAAAACCCGATCCTGATCCCATACTGAAATCCTTGATGCTGGAATTCTGCTGGAAGCTTATGCATAGATTAATATTTTTGTTTCACATTCATATATATGCTCTGTGTAGTGCCTGTCAGTCAACACTTCAAGAAATCCATTACAGTCAGTTCTTTGTTTTGTAAAACCAAAAAAAAGTTCTTATGTTCAGTACACAATCCTGGTATTTATTGTGGCAAAACCGATAAGGATGATGGAGCAGGTGGATATGTGGTGCCATGGAACTGACTTGAATACCGCTTGCGTATGTGATTCCGTAATAATCGCTGCTGTTTTGTCCATATTCATCAACAAGCTTTTACTAGTAGATGAGACTGTTTTTCCTTTTTTTTTATCTCCAGTCTTTTTTGCACCGGAGGTCAGACAGACTTTTTTTTTTTTTTTGATAACAGCAACATGCTCATGATATCCATCAGAACTTTTTAAAAAAAAATTTATCAAAGCTATGTGCAAGAATCACATCAGCCGTCGGGAGAGAGAGCAGTGTATGAGTGAACGAACGCGGCTTTTAGGACTGGAAGAACGTTGTACACAATATACTAATTTCTTGATGTGAATTGAATGCAGCAGGAATGTTAATGATTCGTTATGTCACTCCATACAAGGCATCAGCTTTTTCCGTGAAGCCTGAGGTCATTCAATGGTCAGCTGGACAAGTCACCCCACTTATTACTAGAAAGGCCGCATGGTGGCTCAGCGGTGAACACGCATTGTACCCCAAGTTCCCTGGGATAGGATCAGCCCCCGCATCATTGAACTTACACAGGATATGTGGTACGGAAAAATTACTGGATGACCTCCAGAATATGAAAGATGTGATTTGGAGAGGTCTAGAGAACGTGACATCCGCTCAAGAGAGCTTTTAAGTAAAAATGTGTGTACAGTAAACTCTGCAAGAGATTATTCTCCTTTTTTTTCCCCTTTTAAATAAACTTCAAGCGTTCATGGAGGCGTAACCTTCTTTAATCTACAGCACCTCATCGCTTGAGGAAATGATTTAAATCATTAGAGTTATTTCATCAGGCTTGTCAGTCAGGTGCCTGTCATCTCCTCTCTCATGTTATCTGACTTTGATCTTCATGAGGGCATGTGAGAACTGGATCTGAATCGTTTCACGCACAGCTCAGAGGCTACTCGAGACACACACACACACACACACACACACACACTGCAGCCCTGGGCGTTAGACTGTCTGCTAACTATAGAGTGCATCTGTGCCCTTCAACAGGTGGCCATAAAGATCATAGACAAGACCCAGCTGGACTCGGTAAACCTGGAGAAGATCTATCGCGAGGTGAAGATCATGAAAATGCTGGACCACCCACATATCATTAAGCTCTACCAGGTAACTTCGATCCCACTTGTTTTTATCAGGCCACTCCATCATATGATAAGCTGATGGTGTTTAACATATCAGGACAGAGTTAATGGCTAACCCTTTTCTCGGATTGACCTCACATAAGCCCCCTTATGTAAGAATGTCATTGGCTTCAGTCGTAGGGAATGTGAACAACGCTTGATTATTGTAAAACCAGTCCAAATGTGGCCACGTAACCGCTATGTATCATTATTTCCAACAGCTCTTCCATTGAGGCTGCATGGGTCAATTAGTCATTTCCTCTCGGGCCACATAAACAGAGGGCAGCTCGGCAGGCCCGCACTGTGTCATCTTAAACCCCCAGCTTCCCACAGCCCTGAAACCAGGATGCACACACACACAAATAGACTCACTTTTTGAGTTTACTGTGTCTTAACAATATGGAATGCATTTTTATATGTGCACATGTGCAAATTCCACAGCAGCAAGAGAAGAAAGATAGAAATCCCCACATGCATACACACACCAAGGTGTGCACTCATACAAAGACAAGGCCACAAAGTTATCTTTGGCTTTCTATACATATTATCAATGAGGAAGACCTAGGCAGCTTAGTTAAGGTTGATTCCCGTAAGGGATTAAATTTTTCTTTAAAATGACCTTTATTTATGTGTGACGTACAAGTACTCGTGTGGTCATGGGTTTTTAATATTCTGATGTCTATATGTCAAGCTGATTTGACTAAACATTGACTTAGTGGTTTGTCACATAGAACACCAGCAGGACAATTGTGTAATCTAATTTACATAAGATGATTCAAGCGGTTTTCCAGAGATTTGCATATTTGGCAGCTGACGTGGATCAGAAGTACTTTGTGGTCAGCGTGTTATGAAAATCTCCAGAAGATAATGTTTCTCATCTAGGCAAGAAAAACAGCATTAGAGCGTGGTTTCTTTGCCTGGTCTAAACAATATTACTCACCATGGCATGCTGCTATAGGAAAATAATCAATGACGGGGTGGTGTGATGCAAACGAAAACAAAGTTTGCTACTGGTAAGTTGATTAATTTCCTAGGACAGCACATTGCGACATGTTTTATATCCCACGACACATGGGATTGCTAAAGATTTGCAAATCATTTTTATTTAACAAACAACCGATTACCAGCGGGACGTTGAAGTCAAACCGGGACTTGTGGTGAAATTTCTTGCGATGAAGGCATAAAACCAAGGTTTTAAAGAAGGCTGTGTATCCGTGACTGATGATCCTGGACACCTAAACCCGGTCGAAACCCACTGCAGACCTTTCCGTGAACATTCACCTGATATTATTATCTTCTCATATTCGGCACAATGAAAAGTCCTGTTTTGACATGAACGCCCCTCATACTTTTTGTTTGTATGTATGTATGTAACACTCTGGTTATCATTTTGCCATATAACAGGCATATAAAGTTTCTAAACATTAGAGCTCGTCATGTTACTAAGATAGCAGAAAGCCTGCTGTCTTCCCGACGTTCGAGTAATTAAGGAATCCCTGTATAAGGCTGACAGCTGACTGAGATGAATGAAGGAGTATCAGAATCGGTAGAATCAGTAGCTCCCTAGTGTGTCTGATTGGCTGTGCACATGTGATTTATAATAGATCCTCTCTTCCTCCTCCTTTTTTTAGCCATATTCATCTCTTTGTTTTCTTCAGCTAATTTTGGAGTCCTCCCACATATCGCTATCTCGGTCACGGCACTATGAATCAAGCTTACGATGGAGCAGAGTACCGAGCACCCGGCCTGATTCATGCCTACACCATTGTTTCGCTAACTGAGCAGCAACACAAGGCCCTAAATTGTCCCTTTTCATGAAATCTTGTGTCTGCTTGAAGAAAGAGAAATCTGTAGTGGTCACTGAAGTAACTTGAAACAAAAGCAATAATGAAAAATGATAATTTTATGAACGTTGACTAATGAAAATCAGATACTGCTTTTGAATTGTGATTTATCAGGATAAAAAAAAAAAAAAACGAAGTTGATGAAACTAATAAAACTGGCATGGCCAGAAGTTATGACACTCCAAGGAAATTTTGACAATGTGACCATAGTGACATGTTAAACTAAAGTGTGTCCTGTAATCGGCATCACAGTTGTCTTTAGTCTTGTAATCAGTTAGGCAGCCCGATTAAATGTTGAAAAGTTGTCAGGCAGCTTTGTTGGTATGATGGCGTGTACCATCACTGAACATGGACCAGAGAAAGGAGAACATGGTCTAAGGAGATCTGTGGAGGAGGCTGTAAGACCTCTCCAAGCAGCTTCCTATCCTTGTGATTTACAGGTGCAAATATTATTAAGTCATTATTATTACGCATGGGACCTGTAGCCAAAATTCCTGGATGTGACTCCAAGAGGAAAATTGACATCAAATTGAACTGAAGATTAATACGAATATTAATCAAAGAGCTATGGACAACTTCCAGATTCAAGGTGAACTTCAAGGTCGAGGTACTGTACATCAGTGTCGGGTTGCGCCATCTGTCGCTGTTTGACCAAAAGTAAAAATAAATAATAAATTTTAAAAAAATAATGCATGCACCACTACAAAAAAAAAAAAGAAAGAAGTGGATTTAATGGAAGACAACCGAGGAGCGCTCCACTGTTGAAAGAAAATCATGAAATGGAATCTGCCAAAATGCATATTGACAAGCCACAATACGTTCTCAAGAATGTCCTTCGGCCAGATGAAAACTGGAGCTTTTAGACAAGTCATATAGGTAAAAATAAAGCTATTAAAGAAAACAACACTGAACCTGCTGTGATGCACGGCAGAGGCTCAGTTATGTTCTTGGGCAGCTTTGCTGCATCTGGCACAGAGTGTCTCGAATCTGTGCAGGTACAATGAAATCTCAAGACTATCCAGGCTTTCTGGAACAAAATGTACTGCCCAGGGTCAGGAAGCTCAGTTTCAGCACCCAAAAAACACAAACCTGAAAACACCCAGAATTGATTAAGAACAAAACATTGGACTATTTAAAAATGGCCTACTATGAGATCTGATCCAAATCTGATGGAACCTCTGCTGAAGTGTTATTGAGAACTTCAGAAGTTGGTTGATTGCAGTGGCGTTCCCATCATTTTTGTCCAGGCCAGTTGCATTAATGTGTGTTTTTTTTTTCCCCTTCTTCTTACTGATACTCTATTCAAAAGTCTGATTTCCATTAGTCGATGTCCACTAAATGAGTACATATTATTACTTTTATCAAGTTTCAAGTTATTCCTGTGGCCATTGCGGGTTTTTCTTTGTTCGATGGATGGTTGCCAACAAATTCATCCATGTGTGTAGTCTGAATATTGAAACTATTCTTTGTTCTTGCACAGGTCATGGAAACCAAGAATATGCTCTACTTGGTGACCGAGTATGCCAAAAATGGTGAAATATTTGGTAAGTGGCTTATAGATTTCACTTAATCATGTTATAAATAATACTATGTAGGGGTATAAAAGTTTAGCAAATCCAACAGTAGTGCTTCTCTTCCTCCTAGCTAAATAGCAGTATGACGATTTTCCTTTGTTACAAAAGAAGAAAGTGAAAGTAGTGCAGTGAAAAATGAAACTACATGCAAAACTAAATGTTACAAAATAGTGAGGTTTAGAGAGGTCTAAAGAGAGCAGCGTGCCAACAGTACGAGGGTAAAATCCCTAGTTACAGTAGTTATTTACTAGAAACACCACAGTATAATTGAATGAATCTCCACTTGGCTGAAATATGGCTCCAGTTCGTCTCATCTTTCCCAATCTCGTACGCAACATGTGGCAGCGTGTTTATCGTAGACGATAACGTTAGAGGTCAGAACGCGAACGCAAAGGGCGAGACTAAACACGGTGCGAACAGCCGTCATGGCCAAATAAGCAATCACGAGTTTCATTACAAACTGAATACGGTTACGTTACGCAACCTCTCCGAAAGACTCGGACTCTCTCTTTCAGAGCTCACTGGCAGGATCGAAAGCAGTCCGAGTTTTACATTTACCGGACCTGACGGACGTCATCATGCAAAACGATTGACGAAAGCACTTTGTTGCCTCCGTCACAAACATGTCTTCATTTCAGCTCAAGCAGGCCAGGGTTTAAGAACACCATCAAAGGAAAACCGTGGGAGAAAGAAGTCAGTACAGTGCATTAATACAGCAGCAGAACAGTACGGTTAAGGGTTTTTTAAGATAAGTACTCATTTCACTACTTGCGTCAGGGGAATTTAAGGATGAGTAAAAGTTCAGAACATGCAAATATGCATTTAGTTTGTACCTCTGAACTCGCCAGGGTTTCTCGAGTAGAAGCGGTTTTCAGAGGTGGCGGTTTTCAAAAGTGTCTAGACTGCAGCCTTTACACACAAACACGTTGGACTAAAAAGAACAGGGATGGGGAAAAAAAGATGGAAATGGCATTTCCAAGATGTAAATTTTTTTTTTTTTTAATACGGCATACGCAAAGGTAAAAGAACCTTTTATAAAGAGAGTATTTGGTGTGAAAACCCTTTGTTAGGTTTTACTGAGCATGCTGGAGAACACACCAGAATTAATTTTGCCTCGCTTGACCTTTCTGTTGTCATGCAAAACTCAGGAGCCTACATTAAGATCCATGTGAAAACTGGTCTGTCCTGTAATATATTGCTTTAGATCTTTAAAGGCATGCAAATATTCCTTTGTGACTGTTATTTGCTTTTTTAATAGTTTTGTTCCTGATAATTCAGACATGATGCATATGTGACGTGTATAACAAAATTTGTACTAAAAATAATATGGTAATTAGACTTTTGCACAGTACCATACAGTATATGATATGCAATTAAATTCACACCCAGATGCGCTTGAACATCCCATTCCAAAACCATATGGATTCTGACTCCTGTTTGCTGGTATAAAGCCTTTGTTGTTGTTGAATTTTGGAAGGTGAGCCGGTGACTGGTTAAAACCTTTGCCTATTTGTTTCTTGCCCAACAAGACTTTGGGCTTGATCATTTCCATGAGCGTACTACAGAGTGGTGATGATTCAGAGAGGCCAAGCCCTTTATTATTTCAGCAGCACCTTGTCTGTTGCATAACAGTGATTGAAAATATGTCAATTTGTGAGTTCTATTGATTCTCAAAACTGCATGGGAGGTTTTTAGAACTTTATTATTCTATGAGTGCACTACAGAATAGTGCTGATTTGGAATCGCCAAGCCCTTTATTCAAAAATTTTATTTTTAGCAGCAAGATCGACAGTAGTTCACGTTATTTCTTGCAAATTTGCTTAAATTGAACAGTACCCTTTGTCGATCGGTAGGTTATAAAATAGCACTTGATCCAGCACATCTCATCTTTTTGTAATATATCGTATATTTTATATATATTTTTAATCCTGAACCGACTTCTCCACAGTTTATTCCACCACCTCCCTACCAGTTAGGTTTGGGTACCGTAACCCGTTGCCATTTAATCGGTATGTACTAGAACCAAATCAGAGTGCAGGTTTTGTACACTATTTTTTGTAGCACTTAAAAAAAAAGTATCAATTTGGCACCGGTATCCTAAAAAATAAAAATAAAAAACCTATATCCAACCCTAGTACCAGTACTTGCTGCATGCCATGCTTGTATCTTGAGGGACAGTGAGCCAAGCAGTGATAAAGGCTTTTAGGGAGCGTTGTGCAGGATTTGACCTCTTCCAGTTAAAACCTGCTCTCGGCACAGATCTCGCTTACATAATGTTGTTTTCTTGTTCATGGTGCACGATCGTGTGTGGCCTTTTACCAACATGTCCCAAAACAACAATGATTCCTGCAGCATTTGATTTAGATTCTACAGCGTTTGACTCAGAGTGAAGCAATGTAGCATAGCGGAATTCCTTGTTGTTTTTCTCGGATTTTTCTGATAGGGGTTGTATTCTCAACACCCAGAGATTTCACTTTTTGACAGTCAGTGGAGAAAATGAAAGTCAGCTATCATTTATGGCCTCCCGGATGATAATAAAAACATTAATAAAGAATCATTTATCTTAATCGTTATCACTGTTATTACTAGTGCATCAGCCAGATAATAAGTCAGCCTTTTATAAATATCCTGATTTGATGTTCCTTTATTTCCCCCCAGATTTTGTGACAATTCTAAACAAATTTCACAAATAATTAGCTTCTAAGTCACAGGATGCTGTGCTGCCTGCCAGTGTGCGAATAGTTTAGAGCGCACCATCTGTAGTGTTAGAGTGGAACAGCACCATTTCACCACCTCAAATGCAAACATATAGAAATAAAAAAAAAAATTGGAGTGGAATTGCAATATGCAACTGAAGTAGATTTTTTCCCCCACCATCTCTCTGCTATAACACATTGATCACAATTATGTTCCTAACCATACAGAAGTCTAGTGCCTAAGGCTCAGAGAGACGCAATCGTTAAGTAGATTTTCCGCTATGTTTTTGAAATTCATGATGATTTTTTTTTCTTTAAAGTATTAAAGGTGAACAAGCGCTATTTAATTTTCTTTTCTGACATTCTATGCAGCCATGTGAATGTTGTCACTCCATACTCACAGTTGCGAAGACTATAATATGTTTTATTTTACAAGTTGCGAAGTTGCAGCATTGTTTTGAACGCAGTATTAATATCATGTAAAATGGGGTTTCAGCCTGTAGGGCATGCCCCCAGAGGGTGTACTAACTTATTAGCGGCGGCGGTGTCATGAGATAAGGTGTTTAAAATCAAACATGAAAGATCAAACAAGTTGAAAATGAAACAAAGAGAATCGGCTGCCTCGAAGGGCTGAAGCCCCAAGTACAGGCGCATTGGTGCAATATCAGGTTTTCATATTTTCATGTTTATATTACATAACTGAAAAAAATAAGCGCGCTAACTAGAACACTAAGCCTTTAAACAGCTCTTAAGTTCAATCTCAGACAGTATATAAAGATAAACAAGTCATGACCTTAGTACTACAGGTTTCTAAAAATGAGATAAAGCCTTATAATACTGAGGTAAAGAAACGTGAGTGACACCTGAGCTGACGTGTGGCCACAGCCCTTACTTTGATCAAGCAAGATAAAGAACAGTGTCAGAGGTTGAAAAGACTGATTGCTGTAGTCCTCTTGTGTAGGGGATTAAGTCTAGAACAGGCAGCCAATAGACAGTCAGCGTGGCTCAGCGGGTAGCACCGTTGACTCACACATCCAGGGTGTTGGGGTTCGAATCATCCCAGGCTCTGCTCTGTATGCATGGAATATGAATATTGTTCTTGTGCTTTAAGGGACTGTTCCGGTAACTCTGGTTTCCAGACACAAGTTGTCGAGTTGTCGAGTTGTCCCCTGAGACTGGTGCCAGGGCCTGTGCAACCCTACACTCCATCAGCAGCACAGAAATTTAATGAATGAAACGAACACTTTCTTCGTTTTTGTCAGATTTAGTTGGAAAGTGAACGTCAATTGGCGAAATCATGAAAATCGAGCACCACAATGATTCACAGGTTTTATTACAATATTTCCAGCACTAAGGGTTGAGAGGGTTAAGGAAACATTCCCGTAGAGTTGCACAGTCAGCAATTTAAAGTTGAACATGGCATGCTGGACATTTGAATGTGGATTTTCTGCCTTAAATATGTAAATGTTATAAAATAGTATTCAAAGACTAAAATGTGTCTTTGACTAACTAATAGAACTAAATCAAGCCTAGTGTTGGTCTTGGGTTTGCTGGGTTTTTTTTTTTTTTTGGTTATACTGAAAATAAGAAAATGTGGAGTGCAAAAATGCAAACTCAAGATATATAAAGGATGTATTAAAATGATACAATAGAAGTAGATCCTTACAAGTTCCCTTTTCTTTTTTTTTTTTTTTTTTGAAGATTTTGAAAAAAATATTAACTTTGATTCAATGCAAACAAAAATTTTTAGGACCCCCATGCTACGGTTGACTTTATAACCAACGGAAACACTCCACCAATACATTATTTATAGTTCTTATCCTGAGAGCTGGGGCTTAGCCCTGGGAACATGGGGCACAAGGCAGGGGACACCCTGGATGAGATGCCAACCCACAGGCATCTATAGATAAATACATACATGCAAACTAATCAGTCTTGACTGCATGTCTTTTCAAAAACAAAAGCATGTGGTGGAAACCCACCAAGCACAAGGTAAAAATGGCAACGCCACCCACATTGAGCAGGGGTGAGATTCAAACCCCCAGTCGTGAAGGTACATTGCTAACCACAAAACCCACCATGCTGGTTTATGCTTTAAAACAACTGAGCTCATCCACATGACTTTTCAGTTTCTGTTCTTGCTGCATTGAGATTTTGAATGGAAATGTGTTATGAGGGTTTGTTTTAATCACAATAAAAAAAAAAAGATTTATTTTATTTTATATACTGTTTCATTTATTTACTGAGTGGCTGGTGCGGTAAGACCATCATGCAACAGCAGAGATTCAGCTTAGACTCTGTCCTAAACTGTCTGCGTAGAGTGTCATGTCTAACTGGGTTCCCGTCATGGTTCTCCCATGTCATCCCATCTCCCTTAAACTTGCTGGTAGGTGCGTTGGCCTCTAGATGAGCATGCTTGTGCACTGGCATCCCACCCGCAGCATATTTCTGCTTCATGCCCAGCGTTTCCAGATCTACCACAACCCTAGCCTAGATAAAGTCATTACTGGAGATGAATTAAAGAAGTGACTCAATGTGCTAACCACAATGGTGCGTTATAATGCTTATCAGTTATAATATTAATATTAATTTCTTTGCACCTATGTTGGTTTTAAAAGTTTATTTTTTTATTATTATTATTATTTGTTTTTTTTTCAAGGTGGGTAATTTAAATATTGCCCTCTGATGATCTATAATGATATTGAAAGCAAGAAAGCAGCAGAAAGGAGCCAAAACTTTCTCAGAACCCAAACAATGAGAGATGCATATAATAATGATGGTTTATGTTTTGGTCGAAACTTCCTGAACTATTTCAGACTGGATGTACCCTTGTCTTAATTCGCTTGGAATTTAATTGCACATTCATAAGCACGTATTAAAATATGTACAATGCCATCTGTGGAATTTTGGAATTAGCAAAAAATTTTGACATGTTACCGTGAAATGCGCAAAATGAAAGTGTGAGATCGTGTTTATTAAGTAGATTTAAATTGCACATTCATAAGTGTGTATTAAAGAATGTACAGCGCCATCTGTTTAAGTTTTGAATTATTTAGGTCGATTATTAAAATATTTTTTTATATTTATTTTTGTTATGACAAAAGGGCGTTTTTCATTGAAATTTCAAAGTAGCAATCTTCTCTTCCCGTGGGCCGTTTGCGATGAAATAAAGCCAATGTTACCATAAACTCGACCAAATATACTTATGAGGTTTCAAGTGATGTGTGAACAGAGGCACCTAAAAAAAAAATCCTTTCACATATATCTTCAGTGCATAAACATACCAACGTTACAGTTTTATTATAAGTATAGAAAGATTTCCTTTTTTTTATATATATATTTTTTTACAAGTAACGAAACGGTTCACAGACCATAAACTTGCACCATATTGTTGTGTTTTGAACTAAAAAAAATTTTTTTAAGCCTTTAAAATTTTGTATGAGCATTTTATGATACTTGGCTGGTATCAGATAAAAGCAGTGATTTGTAGAAAAAAAAAGTCTGGAGAGTATTCCAAAGCTTGGACAGTTTAGCCAATTTAAATTGAAGGTGAAGCATTTTAGGAGCCAAGTGAAAAATCCTGCCACACACACACACACACGCACACACACACGCGCGCGCACACACACGCGCACACACACACACGCACACACATGCACCCATCTTTTTAGATATTTCATGTGGAAGAAAATCTAAATTAGTTTTATTATGTAAAAGCAAATGAAACTGAAGCAGAGTGTCTTGTCTCCCTGATTTAATATAAAGACAGTTCATTCAGTTTCTGCGCTCCAGTGTGAAAGGTTTGGTCAGGTGTGTACGGTGGTGTGTAACCCGGCTGTGTAGACATGTGCCAGGAAAGCTTCGTCAGACCGAGCTGCTACAAAACCAGCTGAGCTGCTGCAGCAGAGGAACCTGAAAATTGGGTCAAGCTCGAATAATGAGCTATGCCAAAGCAGAGAGAGAGAGAGAGAGAGAGAGAGAGAGAGAGAGCTCAAATACGGGGTACCAGTTTCCGACTGGAATGTAGGCCATGCATATTTTAGAAATGCAGAATCCTGGAGCTCAGCATAAGGAATTGCATGTCATCTGAAGCAGATCAGTCACCATATTCACGTCAGCCTGCAGCTAATCTCCTCCGCCCTCCATCTTATCCTGCACCTCCTCCTAGTTTCTAATTAAACCAGAAGTTCACACTGCAGCTGTAATATATACAGTATATATATCGAATGATGTATGAAAAAAAATTCACAATAATTATCCACTTTCCTGTTCAAAAGGAATGACTAGATGTAACAACATTTTACTCAGAGAAGAAAAATGAGATGTAAATGTCAGTGACTGGACAAAGGTTGAAATGTCTCCCTGGTCTTTGCAAATTCAGTTTGAAAAAGATGGCTATATTGGGAATTAATTAAGAAGTGCTACTTGTTATGCTAATCTTATGCAGATCTGGCTTCTGCATGTAGATCTAATCGCTTCATATTGGAAGAAAGCTGAGATAAAGTGCCTGCTTTGTTGGGATAATACAACACTAGATCACATGCCGACAACCCATCTTTAATAATGACCTGTCGGTAACCAATAAAAATCTTCACTTTTAGTGAAGTGTTTCAGTCCACACCCTCTGTGGCAGATGTGCATTAGGTTTGGATAAATAGCCTGCATGTCACACTGCCATTGTTTTATGCATTTTTTTTTTTTTTTTATTACTCACGTGCATAACCTGCTGCAAAAACACAAGCTTAACTGGTCAAGCAGGTAGCGAAGTTATTTTACAGGTTCCTTTACATTTGACTAAATCGATCTACTATTTAATTGTTGTGTTATTTCCTATACATATTCAGTACATCTAAAAAAGAAAAAAAAGAATATTGTGGACAAGTTTTCTATCTTGTAATTTAATTAAAAACTGGTATATTCTAGATTTGTTAGTTAAATTTCACATAGAGTGAAATTTCACTCACTTACTCACTCATTGCTTAATATTGTATTCAGGGTCACGGGGGCCTGGAGCCTATCCCAGGAGACTTGGGGCACAAGGCAGGATATTAATCTATCACAGGGCACACATACACATAGTCATACACTCAGTCACACACTAAGGGCAACTTGGGAACACCAATTAGCCTAATCTGCATGTCTTTGGACTGTGGGAGGAAACCAGAGTACCCAGAGGAAACCCCCAGCATGCAAGCTCCATGCACACAGAGACGGGAATCGAACTTGGTCGGGAATCTAACCCGGACTCTTGAGGTGCAAGGCGACAGTGCTAACCACTACACCAGCGTGCCGCCTAAGTGAAATTTCAAAATTCAAAATTTTATTTAATTTTTTTTTAATTAATTAGTTTTGACCTCTTATGAAAAATCAAATATCTGGTATCTCAAAATATTCACAATATAGAAATATCCAGTTTCTGAAATCAGTACTTGGTCAGTGTTCCTTTTGAATGAATTACTGCATCAGTGCGGCATGGCATGGAGGCGAACATCCTATGGCACTGCCGACGCTTTGTTGATGACCAGATTGCTTTAATAGCAGCCTCAGCTCGTCTGCATTGTCGGGTCAGGGGTTCCTCATCTTCCTCTCGACAATACTACTTCGAGTATTGATTCCCAAATAAAATGCAAAATGAACTTTCATATGAGTTCCACTTCTTTTACTCCTTAAGTTGGGTAAGTCGCTCCTGATGATGTTTCCGGTTCAGGAGTGGCTTAATACCAGGAATACAAAACCTGTAGCCCGCTTCCTGATGATCTCTGTGCATGGCATGGTGGCTCTTCATGCACTGACTCTAGCCTCACTCCTTTCCTTATGAAGCTCTCACAAGTTCTTGAAGTAGCTTTGCTTGACAATTTTAAGACCTTTTCCTGCCACACTTTACTCTTTATTACACTGATTTATTTCATTGATACAGCACTCCGCGAACAGCCAGCCCTTTCAGCAATGACCTGTGGCTTACTATCCTTGTGGAGGATGTCAGTGATTTTTCTTCTGGACAAATATCAAGTCAGATTGAGAGATACATAGTATTTGAACAGTATGAATTGTAATTTATTTAAACTTGAATTAAAATCTTTGAATAAATTTTTTTTTTTCTTTTGCCACTTAATGTCTGTCTCATTCCTAGTACTGGTGGCAGAGGAACACTGGTGTAAACTTTTAGGTCAGGTGAATGACGTGAATGTGTTAAGTTAGACAAAGCGAACAGTTGCGTTTACCCATGGAGTTCACTCAATCGCAGAGAGTAAATACATTTAAGATTAAGAAGAATGTAGCGCTACACAAGCCCCATACACCCTCAGGACTAATGCGAAACTGATATTCTGCACCGTTGGTCAAAGGGCAGAGCTTTTGCTAAATCAGTAGTGATTAGCTCGTCCTGAGCCGTGCAGAGAGAGAGAGAGAGAGAGAGAACGGAGGGTGAGTGTAGTATTTTAGAAAAGCCTTTGCTTGCCAGTTCAGAGGAGAATGAAAAATTCCTGGGACCGGTGTGTTGCTTTTTGATTAACATGATCTGTCAGAAGAGACACTTGCCAGAATGTGGCACCCTCTTTCTAATCAGTGACATGTTAGTTAGAATTCCACAGAATTCCCCTCCTTATCTATCGTGCTTCATATTTGCTGGTAATGGTTCAGTTTTTTTTTTTTTTTTTTTTTTTCAACAATTTTCCTGGTAAAATCCATGGCATTTTCTGAAACTTGCAAATATGAGGCTCATTATTCATAAGTGAGGAATATCTTGGCTATTACTATTAAGTATTTTTTCCTGTATACTTTCTACGTCCAATTTAATAGTAGTTTTATTAAAGGTCCCATATTGTGCTCTTTTTTTTTTTTTTAACAAGCTGCCATAGGCGTCAGAGGTACTGGGGGCACTGGTGGCTGAGTGGTAGGTTTCTGGCCTGCCAAGCGGATGGCCCAGGTTCGGTCCCCAGCCAGTGCCCACACCCCAGCCACCGGACGCAGTGCCGGTCCCAAGCCCGGATAAAATGGGAAGGTTGCACACAGGAAGGGCGCATAAGGTGTAAAAACCTGTGCCATGCTTGTGTGCGGACTGAAAAGGTCCGCTGTGGCGGCCCCTTGCCGGAAGCAGCCGAAAGACTAACAACAACAACCATAGGTGTCAGGGGTCCCCAAAAGTGTGTGTATTAATGCTCCAGCTGAAATACCCTTCAGATAATGCATATTTTCCTTCTCCTTCGTTCCTCTTCCTCCGAACATGCCGTTTTAGTGTCTATATAAATGAGCTACTCCTGAGACCTGAGACACACCCCTACAGAAAACAGCAGAGCTGAGAAACAAACCTGGGGGGAGTGTCTTCTTATATGAGGTCACATTAGGAGAAAATTTTATCGCCTTATTTAAGCACAATAGAAAAAAAAAAGACAAACCGCTTTTTTCTGTTTTTTTTTTTTTTGTCTTTATTATTTTGTTACAATTCTAAACAAACTTGCTGCGTGCCAGTGTGTATAGTTTACAGTGTGGCACCTGTATGTACATAGAGGAAATGCAACATATTACCACCACAAATGCAAACATCTAAATAAATGTCAAAAAAAAAAAAATATATATATATATATAAGTCAAATCGATTATGGAGTCGGTGTGGCGATACGTAAATCGCCATACGAAATGGGCAGCCATGTTGATTTGATGTCACTCGCTGAACACTGTATTGTCAGGCCAGCCCACGGTGCTGAGAGGGGTTTTCTCAAGCTCGGGTTAATGTCTTCGTGCAGTTGCGTGTCTGTGGGTTTGTCTGAGTTCTCCCTGTCCCCCACCCCACCCACATTGCAAAAGACATGCCGATTCTACAGATTTGATGTGCTAATAGTTTTGAAATGTTACAGAACGACACATTACTTTTCAAGCCGTATTAATATTGTAGTAATAATGCTTTTTTTAGTCTCTTGTACTAGCTTAGGAGTCTTGCAGAAAATGTATTTTAAATGCCCATGTAAGCAAATGCATTGGATTGATGAGTATAAATTGCTCTTGGGAGTAAAGGGTGTATCCCGGCCTTGTGCTCGGTGTTCCTGGGAAACACCACAATAACCAGGATACCCAGGATAAAATGTTTACCGAAGATGAATAAAGGAATTAGGATTTTGATTTAAGGGAAGCTAAACACTAAGCAATTGAATAAAAAGAAAAGCTTGTGATGTTACATGATCAAGTTTGAGATCACCATTTTTTTTTTCATGTGTGTGTTTAATGTGCAAATAGCTGTAGGTTAGAGGCATTGTCCTAGCATAAAAGCCTCCCTTAATTCACCACTGCATGCACTTCATATAGACTTTATGCACAGCGATTGGGGATTGTTTTTCTGCTTTTTCACGTCCACCCTTTTGTCCCGTGACATGTTCCGAGCAGGTGGTTCGGTGTGAGCACTATGGAGCCACACGCACTGTAAACACACTTTGTCTACATTCCTACCCACTTCCAGACTGTTCCCACACCCACCTGCCCGTAGGTGTCTGAGGTGAGATTTAAAGCTCGGAAGGTAAATATTTTGACCGAAGGCTGCCCATGCAGGTCCCGCGTCAAGCATATTGTGCCCACCGTGAGCATTGTTTGTGAAACAGCTCGCATGGAGAGTGGCGCCCGGTGCTGCCAGGCTGACTCAGAGCCGGAATGTGTGAGTGCTGCGGGTTTTGGCCTCACCCAGCACTCCTGAACGTGAGCACAGCGTGGTCGTGCCATTCAGGGGATGTTTACCCAACTCCCACACCACAGAGCCTCCCTATTGTGACTCTTGTTCACCTGTGCCAATTCTACATGCATCAATCTTTTGCCTGGTAAAGTGAGAGGCAATGATTTCTTCAGAGAAGGTGGGGATGCATTCTTGCAGTACTGGCTGCAGGTCAATATTTCTGTGCTTTTTATATATTTTGTATATTGCTGGCTCAGTGGTACTGTAGGTTTTTTTCGCCTGACATGTGGAAGCCCCAGGTTCGATACCCAGCCAATGCCCGAAAGACTAACAACAGCATTGGCGTATGAATTGAATTTGTCCTGGAAGTGAGTTCTTAAGGCGAAAATTTGTATTGCGATAATCCAGCTACTCAAAAATATTACCAATATTAGGAAAAATAATGCACAAAAACTCATGTAGCCTTTGAACAAATGCCGAAGGCAGCGTTGGTATCGTGGGTTCAATCTTTCGAAACAGCTTTTGGCTGAAAAAAAAGTTTTTAATTAATAAACTAATAATCTTTCTTCGCTTGGCTTTCCACTGATGCAAACAAGTTTTGAACGGCTCCCGGACGTACTGAGTGTTCGGTCGTATGCCGAAAATGCTTTGTATGCCGATGCTAATGTCTTGCAAAATTTCACTTAATAAGACAAAAATTTGTAAGGGAGGGTATTCATGTACCAAGGTTTATTACTGTGTGTGTATGTATATATACAGGGGTTGGACAATGAAACTGAAACGCCTGGTTTTAGACATACATTAGTATGATGTAGGGCCTCCTTTTGCGGCCAATATAGCATCAGTTTGTCTTGGGAATGACAGATACAAGTCCTGCACAGTGGCCAGAGGGATTTTGATCTGTTCTTCTTGCAGAATAGTGGCCCGGTCACTACATGATGCTGGTGGAGGAAAGCGTTTCCTGACTCGCTTCTCCAAAACACCCCAAAGTGGCTCAATAATATTTTAGATTCGGTGACTGTGCAGGCCATGGGAGATGTTCAACTTCATTTTCGTGTTTCATGACTTCACAGTCTTGCTGTGTGTATTGGTGCATTATCATCCGGATACATGGCATCGCTTTAGGATATGATGTTTGAACCATTGGGTGCACATGGTCCTCCAGAATGGTTCGGTAGTCCTTGGTAATGGTGCGGCCATCTAGCACAAGTATTGGGAAAAAATAGATAAAAATAACTAGATAACAATCGTTGTGTGTAAATTTTATTTATTAATTTTTGGGGGGGGGGGGGGGATTTTTTTCCCCGATTTTCTCCCTAATTTAGTCGTGTCTAAGGGGCTCCCACATTAAGGCTACCACTCAGCCGGGAGGGCTGAAGACTATCACGTGTTTCCTCTGAACCACGTGACACCAGCCGACCGCATCTTTTCGAACTGCTCGCTCGCGCACTGTTGGGGGCGGCGTAACACACTCGGAGGACAGCGCTATCCGTGTTTCCTCCATTGCGTGAGCTCACAGACGCCCCTGACTGGCTGTAGAGCCGTGATTAATGTGGGAGCACTAAGTACCTCTCATCCCTCCCCTCTGAGAGAGCTCGGCCAATCAGCTCTCTCTAGACCTCCGGCTGCGAGAGGTTACAGCACCACCCGGGATTCGAACTAGCGATCTCCGGATGATAGGGCGAGCGCTTTTACCACTGCGCCACTCGGAGGCCCGTGTGTAAATTTTGTTCTAACACAGTATGTTTGAATTGTATTGTGGCTTGTTCGGTGGTCAAGTGTCTTCCTTTGAAATGTACGTTGTGGCTTTAATAGTGGCCGTTAATGCACAGGGGCTTGTACTGTATGGTGGACCCTCTATAAAATCTAATAATAAAATGCCTTAATAGTTAGTTAACAAAAGAAAAATGCTAAATTGGTAACATAATGAGACTTTGATGGAAATGTATCAACTTATAAGTGGATTTGTACTGTAATACAGGATTATAAGAGAACTTTTTAAAGGAGAGAAAAAGGGAGGCATTTATAGCTGATATAACAGAAGTGATAAGAGGAAGTAACTCATAGTGGATGTTATTTCGGGGGATGCACATCATTCTTTGTTCCTTAAATAGTGAGCACATATTCTGCTGTAGAGCTTAATGCGCATTTCGATCATATAAGAGGTATGATCGGGCTTTCCAGTCTGAAATTTCAGCCTACAGCAAAACCGTCTGCCAAAACTAAAACTGGATCATCAGAGAACTTTGAGTTTGAATCTAATCTAAGAGAGCATTATGGGTCATGCTGTCTGGTTGGGAGGGATGGCATGCTGTCTCTCCACTGTCATTCACAGTGACACTAGTTAGTCGTGTGTGTGTGTGTGTGAGTTCATGTATGCAGACGACAGCCGAAAGCACTTTCTTTCAATCCCAGTACGAGCAGCAGTTTGAAAGGTTATGGAGGTGTATTCACACGTCTCTGAGGAAGCACGTGATTGTCGTGTGATAGCGAACGCTGGCCTTAGCTGACCTTTTAACATTCTGGTTAAAATGACCACTGCTTTGATCACTTATCATTTAATAACACTTTTAACATGTTCACTGTTGCCAGACCTTTGGATCATAGGATTATATTCAGCTGAACAAATTACAAGGCCTGGTAGTGAGTAGTAATTAGACTTTTAACGTTAAAAAGGCTAATGTTGGGTAATAAGGCATCCAGTCTGGCTACTTGGGCTGAACAGGAAAGTGGGACTGAAAACGACTTGCTGAAATTCGTACAATACTTGTGTGGTTACTAGGCTTATGCTTCCGTCGCTATACTCTACAGTTCCAAGAGTAAAAAACTTGTTTATTTATGATCATCTACATATTTCCCTTCTATACTAATGCACTTATATCAGTGATTCACTAGTGTTTGAATCAAGGTAGAACGTTTTTTGCTCGGTATGCCAGAGGCATGATCAGGGGGAATCGCTGGCCTCCCAGGAACTCCTTCAATGGCCCAAACAGGGAATGTGGCACTAACTCCCAGACGAGTTCCCGTAATGATTGTGTGTACAGTTTCCAAAGAGAATCGGGCATTCCACTTCCACCAACTGAATGTTCACTGCATGAGCCTCAGCCGAGATCATCATTCACAGACTTTAACTATTTATTATGGATGGCATCAAAAAATGCAAAACAAAAATGGTAATTTTTTTTATGTAAATTTATTTTCATATATTATAATTTTTATATATGACACATATTTAATTTTTTTTTTTATTTATATTACTTGGCTATTTTTAAAAAAAAAAAATTAATATTTTTCTTAAAACTACTTGCATTAAAAATACTCTTGTATTCCTGATCTTACATTTCGATATCAATAACAGGAAAATGTAGTCAAGTGAGTTTCATTCACGCACATGAGTAAGTGCATTATTATGATCAAAACATCTAAAGTATTCAAGTTATAATTGCTTTTCCTTGTAAGAGGTTTTGAATTTGAAACTGCTTAGCATTGTTTTGTAGTGTAATACAGTAATCCTTACTAGTGTGTGCGTGAGCTATAGTATAAATGAACCACAATGGCTAAACCTGTGTGTAAGCAACAGCCTGCTGAAGAAAAGGAAAATCATGTGACTTGAGGCCAAACAGAAACTCCAGCACTTTAACCAATCAGAGTCGGGTATTGTGTAAAGCCGGTAAACACACCACAGTGAGCTGGAAAAACACACGCATGCATGCACACACACACACACACACACACACACACACACACACACACGCATATGTATGCATACACGCACATGGAAGCGCAGGTGCAATACCCTGTCTGAGCGCTCTGTATGTCACACTATTTGTGTCACAGCTTTTATTGAAAAAAGTTTGTGTGTGAGATATATAAATGCATTTTCAATATTTTTGTTTTTCAGTTATTCATTTTAGTTTGATTGGTTATGATCCGCAGTCAGAATCAACCTCAAGAGCCACTTTTTTTTGTCTGTTATTACAATACAACCTTCAAGCAGAAGTTGTTGGCTGATCTGCATCCGCTGTTGCTGATTTGCATCGAGCTCATGCTCCATTTTCACATGGGTAAAGCACATGTAAAAGAGTGGCTCATGACAAAGCGAACCTGCTCACCTCTTCTGCAGTACCGGGTAGCATTTTTTTACTGTAAATGATCAATGTTGATTCTAACGCTTTTCTTAAAATGCGTCATAAAAATTTAAATTAGGCAATTCCCGCCCCCACCCCTGGTACCATGCTCTTTAGCCCTTTAAAGGACAACGTAGAAGTGAGAGGAGCCAGGCTAGGCTTTGTTTCTGTTTATTTCTAAGTAATGTAAATTGCAAAATAATTTCACCAAATCGCGATTTGAAAATGTTAATGTTAGCAGTATTCTGAGTGAGGATAATAGATCCCGCCTCCTGTGTTTTGATTGATTAGAAGAATTTGATCTTGTCTATGATCGGTTAGAAATCTGCAGCAAGATGGCAGGACTTTAATTGTGTTCTCAGTGGCTCAGTGGTAGGTCTCTTGCCCACCATGCGGAAGGCTTGGATTCGATTCCCACCGAATGCCCAAACCCCAGCCACTGAATGCAGTGCAGGTCCCAGGCCCAGATAAAATGAGAGGGTTGTGTCAGGAAGGGCATCTGGTGTGAAACCTGTGCCAGGTTGTTGTGTGGATCGGATGGTCCGCTTGTCAAGAGCAGCCGAAAGTCCAACAGCGACGTTACCTGCTGTAGCTAGTCTGAATATATATATATATATATATATATATATATATATATATATATATATATATATATGAATAATTAAATATAATTATTAATTATAATAATTAAATAATTTGCCGGGAAAAGAGTTCGTAGGAATATTTAAAAGGTTAAAGCTGAAAATAAGCTGATCAGCTTTAATGTACTCAGTGATATTATTCGGCACATAACCGTTCATAAAAACGCTTCTATATAACATTTTGATTTCACTTATGGTGCAAGTTAAACTTTAGGCAGATATGCAAGTAGTGCAAAAGTGCAATTAAATTCTATCCAGCGGTCGATTTAAGACACGCCCACAATTTGGCACATGTGCAGTACGCTGGTAAAACGTGCGGTTTGTAATCTGGTGTATTACCGGCATAACTTCTCATAACTTTGTTTCTACTCAACATTTTTACTTAAAGTTTCATTAAATTCTGTCCAGAATTAAAATCAGTTCTGCATGATGCTGTGACAAAATCCAGCCGGACAGGTATATAAATGTAAGATAATATAATGTATGAAATGGAAAGATATGTTAAGACAAAACTTTTTCGTTTATTTATGTAAATAATGTTTCTTGAAAGAATAAAAAAAAAGAATGCAAAACGATTACTCAATGTAGGTTCGCAAGCTTGTGTGAGATTAAGAAATCCCGCCTTCATTGTTGTGATTGGTTACAAGACATGAGTCTTTTCTATTATTGGTTAGAAACCTAGAGGATGAAGACAAGTTTAATCAGATTTTTTTTTTTTTTTTTTTTTGTGCAGTTTAAAGGTCCTGGGAGTGTATGAGTTGCTCAGGGTTTGGTGAGATCTTGCAGTAAATGGACATTTTTTTTTCTTCTATGTATTTTTTCCCCCTTCATTTCCCTAAAGGCATAGAAAGAGAGAAAAATACAAAAAGGATGTGGGATTTTTATTTATTTATTATTTATTTATTTTTTCATTCATTTTCCCCCAAGAAAGTATGCTCATGTCTGTGTAAGAAGAGTCACCACTGAGACCATCTTCTAAAAATCACGTATTTACATTGTTTGTTTTTTGAATGACGCATTGTTTTTGTTTGTTTATTTCTTTTTTAATTAAATTTTAAAAAAAAAGAATGTCTGTACCGCTTTATCCTGTATACAGGGTCATGGGGGCCTAGAGCCTAAAGTATCTCAGGAGACTTGGGGTACAAGTCTCCTTGACTCCCTCATCGCCTATGCCGCTTTAACCTGCATATAGGCAATTTGGAAACGCCAGTTAGTCTAATCTACATGTCTTAGGACCGTGAGATAAAATACTAACTCCATGCACAGAGACCAAAGGATTTTCCTTCTGCCATAGAAGGCAGACAGAAGGAAAATCTAGTCTTTTGAACATTGGAGGCGAATGCTAGCGCATAGCATGATATCAAGCAAAATCACCAAGCAGCGGCTCTCGTACTTTGGTAGCATCATGTGAGGTAGTTCCCTGGAAACAACATTAATTCCCAGCAGAGTCAGTTGGACGGGAAGAAGCCGTCAAACAACTGGGTGGACGTAGTCAAGGCCGATACAAAAATTCCCATGGAGGAATTGAAAGAAGAGATCAAAGATGGAGAGAGAGAGAGAGAGAGAGAGAGAGAGTACAGGGTGATGATCCATAAAGTGACCAATAGGTGGTTTTGACTGAACAGTTAAAACAACAACACAGTTGTACAATGAACATCTCCTAATTATTAAGAGCAAATGTCTGTGCAGGCGTAAAAAACGTTTGTCATTTTTAGGTCATTTTAAATAAGATTTATATTAATGATGTGGAACCGCTCGTCCAGAAATGTAAAAAGTCATTTAAGTTTTTTGCGAGATTTTTCATTACAGTGACGAATTGTTTCCCTGTTTTTTTTTTCCTACATATTTTTTTTTTTCAAATGCATAGAATAATGACAAAAAATTCACACATCATCTTGATTTGTAGTTTAAGAGTTCCTCTCTGACTGGTCTTTAATTGTATTAAATAACAAAGAACTTTATACAGTAATAAATACACAGTAATACATTTTTGGCTTAACCTGATGGAGGAAAAGATTTGATGTTATTATTCAAAAATTTTTAATAACAATAGAAAAACGAACACAATTTTCTCCCATTTCCCTGCCACACTGACTATAACTATATGAACTGAAGATGTTTTAACATAAAAGAGCAGAAATCGGGGAAAGGATATAAAAAAAAAACAAGACAAGCAGTTAAAATACAATTAAACACAATTAAGGCCACAACAAGAAAGTTTCATATGCACAGAACAGTTAGAAAATTGCCAAGAATTGGGCCCATTAGCGCACTGCTCCCCCACACAGAGAAATAGGAGCCCAAAGGGAAATAAGAGCTCGGTTTTTGAATCGCACACTTCAGCTAAATCTTGAGTTAGACATCATATTCATACAATCTGCTTGGAAATTTTGCAAGACCGAAGCTCTCTCTAAGAGCATCTGCCTCAGATATTATTTGATCATTTACGTTCTGGTCAGCTGAGACCCGGGTAAGACCGTTTCGGTCATGCACACCATCAGTAAATCAGGCAGCAAAAAGGGAATAAAACCATGAAAACACAATACCCATCATAAGATATGGAGATGGATCATCCATCCTTTTGGGGATTTTTCATGATCTTGGTACTGGTTTAATGAATTACTGGTTTAACAATTTACTAGTGCAAAGTGGAAGAAAAATACTTAGTGTTTGCTGAATAAAAATCATATTTACATATGTTTTAGCTCAACATATTTTTCATTTTTAAATGTTAATATTGATGTGATGCACTGATCAGCCATCACATTAAAACCACCTGCCTAATATTGTGTGGTGTATAGGTCACCCCTACAAATTGAGATCTGAAAGGTCAAATCAACACCTTGATCTCTTTGTCATGTTCCTCAAACCATTGCTGACCCATTATCCTGCTGAACGAGGCCACTGCCATTAGGGAATCCTGATGCCATGAAGGGATGTGCTTAGTCTGCAACAATTTTAAGGTAGGTTGTACAGTACGTAGCAAAGTCAAAGTAACATTCACATGAATGCCAGGACCCCAGCAGAACATTCCCCAGAGCATCACACTGCCTTTGCCAACTTGCCTTCTTAACATGTAGTTCATCCTGGTTCTATTTTTTTTTCTCCAGGTAAGCAACACAAAAGCACCCAGGTGTTCACAATTATTTTAAATAAAAACGTGATTCCTCAGACCAGACACCTTTCTTGCATTGATCCGCGCTCTAGTACTCATGTGTTGATTATAGGCGCTTTTGGCGTGTCAGCATGGGCAACCTGACCGGGCTGCAGCAACGCAGATGCACAGTCTGTTCTGACACCTGTCCATCATAGCCAGCTGCACCTTTTCTTTAGACCGAATAGGCTAGAACTTACCCCCGTGCATCAGTGAGCCTTGGGCCCCATTTTTTTAACGTTATGGCAGATGATGGTATCGTTTCTCTGTGGAGAGAGGAAAACCTTCCAGAAGAACAACCATCTTGTAGCATCATACTCAAAGACTTGAGGCTGTAATTGGTGCCAAAGGTACTTTAACAACAAAAATGGTTTCTCCTGGTCTGAGAGTCCTTCCGATGCCATTTGGCAAACTCCAGATGGGCTGGAATGGGCCTTTTATTGAGGAGTGGCTTTTGTCTGGCTACTTTACCATAAAGGCCTGATTGGTGGAGTGCTGCAGAGAAGGTTGTTCTTCTGGAAGGTTCTCCTTTCTCCGCGGAGAAACGCTGGCGTTCTTTCAGAGTGACCATCATGTTCTTGGTCATGTCCCTGACTAAGGCCCTTCCTCACCGATCACTCATTTTTGCGTCTTTTAGTTGTTGATGAAAGTTTTGTGGTTTTCTTCTTTCAGAGGGGGTGTTCAGGTGTGGTGGTTGACTTTGCCTGTTTAATAACTGCGTTTAGGGTCATTGTCTTGCTGCATGTCTTGCAAGTTCCTCCCAGTTAGAGTGGATCCACTTCTCTGTAACTTGGCCGGCAATAAATTTCTGTAGACCTCTGAGTTCATTCTGCTGCTACAAATCATGAATTACATCATTAATAAAGATTATCGAGCCCATCCCAGAAGCAGCCATGTGCGCCCAAGCCATTAATGTGCCTGACTGATGAGCTGGTATGTTTTAGACAATGGCTCTGATGGATTTCCTGTGTATCCTCAGCTATAGAACAGCCTTGCTTCTTGCAAACACAGCTTCCTGGTATTCATGTTGGCTTATAATGTTTTTTTTTTTTGTTTTTTGTTTTTTTTTAAGAATAAATGCAGTCTTCCCAGGGCTCCAACAAAAAGCAGACGACCATTATATATAATAGGGCATACCTGGGCAACAAGAAACACCTGTCAAATAATAACATGAAAAATGAGTTGTTTCAGACAAGAAGTTCCATTTTCCAAGTTTAATACAACTAGAAGAAAATATCAGGAAATGAAAGCTTTCATATTCATATTTTGATCTCGTACCCAAATGTCTTCTTTATTTATTTATTTTTAATAGTGAAAACAGAAGAATTGGCCTTGCTGTTCTAATACTTTTGGAGATGACGGATTGAATGCTAACTTTTATCTTGCAGACTATCTGGCTAAACATGGACGGCTGAGTGAGCCAGAAGCCCGTCGCAAGTTCTGGCAGATTCTGTCTGCAGTGGAATATTGCCACAACCGCAACGTCGTACACCGTGACCTGAAAGCTGAGAACCTGCTGCTGGATGGACACATGAACATCAAGATTGCAGGTAAAACACGACCATCTTTGTTTCTATGAGCATGCACAGATTTATTTTATTATTTATTCTAGTTCCAATCCTTAAAATAAACCAGGTGTAGTTTTTCTTTTTTTTTTTTTATTTAACTAATGGTGCATACATAGAGAACAATACTTATTAGAATTACTCTGACCTTTGATTACTTATTGTGAGTTGATTATTTTCCAATATGGTTACATCACAGTGAGTTTTAATTCTCTTTTTGTACAGCACTTTGCCATAACAGCAAGCCTGCCTTACTTTTAACCGTTACAAAGCTATGAAAAGTGTAAATGTAAAGAACATTTAACGCACTAAGACTTTTACTTTGACTACCTTTGGCGTTAACTATGGTGCATAACATGATGGCCAAGACGTGTGTGAAAATGATTCCTCATGCTCCCACAACCATTATTTCACAATGAGTCCTGAAATATGCCTGTGCCATCAGGAAAGAAAATTGATGTGATATAACCTGGTCATTCAGTGCATCAGCCGACTTCATTTTTTGCCACATAACATTGCGACGCCTAGATCATAACACTGCCTCCAGAGGCTTGTACAGTGCGCCCTATGCAAGTTGGGTACATCGCTTGATACACTTCCATTCTCACACTCATCGCCCCGGAATACATTTACATTTCGGCATTTGGCAGACATTCTTATCCAGAGCTTACATTATCTCATTATACATCTTGCTCAAGGGCCTTGACAGTGGCAACTTGATGGTCGCGGGGTTTGAACCTGGGACCTTCCGAACCGTAGTCCAATGCCTTAACCACAGCAGGGTCAGTCTGGACCGCACAACCTTTTGTCCATTGCTCTAGAGCCCAAATGACACTTCTGAAATGGTATCTTATTTTTGACAAGGCAGTGTTAGTGTTGTGCGATGCATCCACAATTAAAGACCCTATGAATTAGCTGTTACTATAGAAACAATAACATATTAGAACCAGCTCATTAATAGGGATTTGAATGATCAGACCAATCACCAATTCTTCCTAATCCAAGCCAAGAAAAGAACTGTGTTGAGTCAGTCCTAACAAATGTATGGTGTATGTTTATGGCTAAATCATAAAACTGCTAAGAAAGTTGGATCTGTAAAGCTCTTGACAGTGTAACAGTAATTCTCTGATATTAGTTCCACATCCTTGCGTACAGTAATGATCCTCAGTAACGATCATGTCATCCTGTTTCACCTATGATGTATACGAGTGGGCGCTTTAAACCAAACCCCTCCCTGATTATAATTGTGCCACTGACTTCATCCTCGGCTGTGTATCGAGTGACTTCAGCAGATCTCCAGTCCTTCCTGGCCCGGTGCCTCGGGTTCCTCCAGGAACACTGCTTACACTAAACACATGCTGCTGTTATTAATACGGATGATGCAAAATGATATGTGTGGAAGGAGATAATGACATGAGGGGGGCACTTAAACATACACAGGCCAGACGCGTCTGGTTCCTGGAAGTGACTTTAACAAGAGGTAGATGCAAGTAAAATGATACCAGTGAGAGAGATCCCTGCGAGATGAGGAAAGGGGGCCTTGATTTGATCTGACTCGGGTTCAGCCTGATGAGTAGGTGTGCTTTGATTTAGGAAGTGGAGCTCCAAGAAATGGATCTGATAGTCTGGAGGTAATGAAGTCAACAGGCTGTAACGGGCGCATCCTGTGCTGACCAGACAGATACACACAGCCATCTACAAACAGTATTTACTCTGGGCTACAAGGTATTAAAGGCGGCCAGGAATCCGGCTTGGGATCTGTTCTGATCTGGATGACGGCTGCATGAACTATCCAGCCAAGTGTTAGTGATGGATATAGAGAGAGAGAGAGAGAGAGAGAGAGAGAGATTCATACACGATAGCACAAAACTACACCTTTACATGCTCACAAAACAGAACTTGTTTTGACCTTCCTGAGCACATTACAGTAATTCAATTTAATAACTAGGAAATAATAAGCACTTCATGATTTTTCCTACAGACATATGCAGGCCATTATTTATTCTTACACAACTGACTTGCAAGTCTAGTGCATTTCTAAAGGGCTTCATATTTTGCTTTTTTTTTTGTAATTTTTTATTATTTTTTCATGTAGTAGTCTTGAGGAATAGCTCTCCAGGCTTTCTGAAGGACAGTTTGGCTCTCATTTTTGGCAAGTTCTCACTTTCAGTCCAGTCCATGTACCTGAGCAGTTTCAGGTACAGGAGGAATTGTTTTTCTTTTGTTTCTTTGTTTGTTAAACCACAAAGTGACCTTATGAATGATTAAAAAAAAAAAAAAAAAACATCTAACTTAAGGCATGAACCAGTGCGAAACAGGTGCAGATGATGACAGATGATCAGGTTGGTCATTCATATACTGATGATGCTGAATGCTGATTAGTTGGAACAGATGAGAGGGTAAATTCAATTCAGTTCAATTGTCATTGTCGCAAAGCAGCTTTTCACAATCAAAAGAATTATTAAAGTTTGTATGGAATGTGACTGTGTATGAATCAAAATGGTCAGATTGTCCCTGATGAGCAAGCCGAGGGCGACAGTGACAAGGAAAAACTCCCTGAGATGGCAGTAGGAAGAAACCTTGAGAGGAACCGGACTCAACAGGGAACCCATCCTCATCTGGGTGATAACAGAAAGCAGGAATTGATCTGCATTCATACTGTGGCAGGCAGTTCAGTATAACAATTGTTAACAGATGTTAATTGATGTGAATATGGAGTCCAGGTAGTTATTGGAGGCTCAGGTAGACTTGTAGGAAATTCCAGTCCTGAACTATCGAGCGACTGCTGCCAAGTCCGCAGAGAAACAGCTGTCAACATCAGTCGAGGCCGGAACCGTCTTCACGGTAGAGCGAAACCGTCCCCAGACACCGGACGCATCCCAAAGAGACACACGGGACATCCATGTGACCAGAAAAGCAATGAGGTTGCTGCTCAACCAGTTCTTTTTATTTCATCTTTATAGCAAAACATCTGTTCATCCCAATTGTTTAATTTAATATATAATTTAACTAAACTAATTTGAATATCATTGGATTTAATTCACTATGAACAGATGAGGGGTGGCTTAAGACATTGGCACAGTACTTTTTATATTAAACTAAACAGCCGATAAGATTTGCAACCTTTTCAAAGATTGCAACCATTTTGAAGGTTGTAAGTGTTAAACTATGCAAAAGTAATAATATAAAATATATACAATAATAATAATAGTTATTATTATTATTATTATTATTGTAATGGGTATATGAGAAGAGCATCTGAGGCTAAGACAAATACAAAACAGTTATGATTTTGCCAGGCGTCCCCAAAGGTCCTATCTTTGTTTGGAGCTCTGTTTGATGCAAACCTTCAGAAGATGTGTACCACCTAGATGTGCATGCTCTCAGAGAAAGGTCAGAGCATTATGGTAGCCTTTTATCTGCAGTGTAAAAGAGCAAAAAACATCCATATGCGGAGCTCAGGAAGAGTTCAGACTTTGCACTGGACACCCGGAGCGGCCAGCCGTGTGCATTCCCCCTCGTCCCATCAAATTGTGAAGAGTTGGCCTCATCTGTTCTCCCAGGATCAATTACAGGTTTGGTCATCTTCTTAAGCAAACATGTAGGACCGGAGGACACGTCATGGTCATTGGACGGTTGTGAAACAGCATGAAATCATGTCACGACTGAATCCTCAGGGGCTTGCGCAAGGCTGTTGTGCTCATGCGATGAGAGCTGTTGTGAACCCAGTGCACATTTGGGTCCACAGGAGGGTTCCGTTATGAAAGAGCTTGCTGACCTCTGTACAAGCTTTTGTTAACACACCAACCAAGCTAGCTGTTATGTGCTCCTGCTTTAATAAGAGCTGCAGTCAGAGGGCTGGATAAGAATGAGTGATTGCAGTGCGGAGCGCCGAGGGACTCACCTCTGCAATGTCAGCCGGGGCAGCATTGACGTCAATCTCTACCGCTCGGCATTCATCTCGTAAAGTGGGTCAGCTCTTCTCAGGAGTCTTCACCATCCACACACACCTCAGATGTTTTTTTTTTTCTTCTTCTTCTTCCTCCACCTCCCCATTCGTATCTCTCGCCTCCCCTTCGTATTAATCCCTCCATCATTTTCGTCTCCTGGCCTCAGTCTCTTTTTCCATTACTCACAGGAATTGAGATAAAATTGCAGCTCTGACATGCCATTCATCTTTTGACCCGCTCTGATTGAATCTACCTTTATAAATCAGGCGTCCTGCACGGAGCAGAGTGAAGCCAAAGAGCGGGTTCTGTTTGCAGTTTAACAGATATGTCACAAATTCCACCGTAGAGATCTGACAGGGTAACCAAACAGACAGCACGCCCATGTTCAGTATTTATCGCAGAACGTATTAAATCTGTACAAATCTTGTTCGACTCAGAAACTCCGCTGCATGAGAAACAAGAGAGCATGGATTAGGAAATCATTCCAGTGCACTGAACATGTCTGTGGAGCGACGGGCGAGATCTTGCAGAAAAATGGTTTCGACGTTTCAGACTACTTTCCATGCTGCGTATCCGCGATCGCTGTGAAAAAGAATCGAGATGAAAATAACAACAGAAAAGCTATTTACTCATAACCTCGGGGCAGTTGTCAAGGGAAGCAGTGAACACCAGTAAATTTGTGGATGCTTTCATTAATTCCTACGGCGAAGACATTTGTAAATTTAAGCTCGTAGTTTGTCCTCTGAAATACCAGGTTTGTCTTTGTCTCAAGAATACATGTCCAAACCACATGTGTAAACATGGAAGTACTTCAGTTTCTGTTTGAACACCACAAAACCGTTAGGAAATATACAGTATTGCGTCATTTTTGGGGAGTTAGAATCTCCTGGCCAAAAAAATATTAGTCTTTATAATTCTTAATGATATTAATGAAGATTAACATGCACTTCAACAATAACATGAGCAGTAACATTGCTGTGCTGTCACATCATTTCATTCCATACTTCATGTTTCTACTGCTGCTCTCGTACCCACACGATATCTTTACCCTTTTATAGTTTTATATGTGGAAGTATAACAGTTACCGAAAGTGACTAAACGTTATTGAGCGCTGGGGAGGAAACTCATCGGCCCTCCCGTTTGAATGAAAGAGCGCCGCCAGCGCATAACAACGTTTATTGTGCAACTGGCAACCCAGCCTCTTGGTTTGGAGTGCTCTATTGCGATCGGTAAATAGTTCCTGAGAAGTAGACTGTACAGGAGGCAGGAAGGATACACTTTAAAGTACCCTGTGGATCAGACCGCACAATCGGCGATCCATTGCTATTTCTGTGATATTCCGGTTCTGAAGACCTGAAATTCTTTCCACCTGAATTTGTGAGATTGAAAAATAATGATTGAAGATTGTATTTTTAACAATTGAAAATACTTTTGAAAAGCAATTTAGTAACTTGAATATTTTTTTGCAAATTCTAATATTTTGAATGATTGAACTACATTTTTCATTTGAAATGTACAACCACAATAAATTCAAAAGTCAAAAATTTTTAAGCTTTATAAATGTAATATAAAAATTTTAAGCTTTATAATGTAAAAAAGTGTAAGGATTTGTTTTTTTCCATTCAGATCAAATTACAATGCAGAAAAATTCAAACATTTTTATTGCAACATGTTTTTCTTTTTTTAGTTTATGTAATTTAACATTCTATTTTGCTTTGGGGGATTTTGGCATTGTTATACTTCCATATTTATATATTTTTTTTCTCAGTACATTTTGTGTAATTCATAATTTTCTATTTTAATTCTATTTTTTGGTACGTTTTATAAATCTCTAAATTAAATTTAAATCCGAAAACTTTCAATTTTACTATTTTATTATATCACTTTTTTATTTATTTATTTATTTATTTATTTATTTATTTATTTATTTATTTATTAATGGAAATTCTATCTCTGTTAATTGTATTCTTCAAAAGCGATTTTTCTTTTGTTGTAGAGAGATCTTTCTATTCTACTGGGTATGGTTGTGTACATGACAAATAAAAAAAATATTTAAATATTTTCTCTCTTAATTAATAGACATGATTTAAGCAAAGAAAGCAACTAAAGAGATTTGAAATCGCCCAATGCATTATGAAAGCCTTGAAGAAATAGTGCTTCCAACATTGTGAAAGGACATCACTTAAACATGTGGTAAAATTGCTTCAGAAAAACTGCTATCATAGGTATGTTTAATAGTTAAAGTCAGATCATTCACAGAAAGAAACATCTCACATGGTTGGGACTAAACAGCTGTGTGGACATAGGAAAATCACTTATTAGTAAGGATAATACAGAAAACGCTTCTAGTTGCTAGAGAGGATAAATATGGGACTTTTGAGCAAAGTAAAAAAAATGAGTCATATGGTCTGATGAGTTCAGATTGATCCTATTCCAGAGTGATCGGTGTTTCACCCATCATGCATCAAACAAGCCCGTGGTGAGTATGGTGTGATTTGGAGTTGCTTCAGTTGGTCAGGTCTAAACTGGTGGGTGTTATGTGGCAATTACATGACGTCAAGTTAACAACCTGGTCATTCAGTGCATTCAGGTCATCAGATCTTTGAAATAGTTTTTTCGTCCCTGATGGCACAGGCATATTTCAACACTCAAACTATGACAGAGTGGTTCTGGAACCATGAGGAATCATTTTCACACATTAATTGGCCGGCACTTGACTTGCATGTCATAATCGATGCTAAAGATGATCTAATGAAATATTAGAGAGTGCAACTTTTGCAACTCTTTCCAAACACTGTATCTCTTTAATTCAGTTCAAATATTTAAGAGCTTATAACAGTGGTCATTGTCGCAAAGCAGCTTTATAAAGTCAAAAGGAAGTTATGGAAACGTGTGTGAAACATGTGAGAAAACACAGTAGGTATGGATCAGAATGATCAGATCCAGTATCTGTCTCATCCTCAGACTGTTATCGTTACTAGAAGGAGTTATGAGTAAACGGGGCTTCCGGGCTTTTATTTTTGTTTGTGGGAAATTTGTCAGAGTTCTCTCTGTGGTAATTATACACGCTATACCCATGCACATGAGGAAGATCAGGTTGACAACATGTTCGAAGTTTTAACTCGTCCTGAATTCCCCTTCTCAAATCAATATGACTCGTCATTCCACTTCTCAAAACAAGACGACATGAAATCAGTGTTCACCGCGCTGGGACACACTCCACTCCACTCCACTCCACTCCACCTGCATTTGAAATGAATCAGCCCTGTACCACCTTCTTGTGTAATCTGCTTGACTGGTTGTGACTTTTCCTTGTTGGTGTTTGAATTATTCTGGTTTAATTCAGTCAGACTGTGACTGGATCGTCACGACGGATAATGATTTTTGGAATGCTTCCAATGAAAGGCACACTCTATGGTGTTGTCTACTGCCTTTTTTTTTTTTCTAAGACAATGATACTTCATGTAAAAAATAAAAATAAAAATTCAAAAAAAATTGAAAGCAGATGTTTTTCCTATTGAGATTACGGTTTGAAAGTGTTGTACAATGAAGCTTCATGATTGGTTGAGTTTATGAATCAGGCATGGGACTGTTGAGATTTGATTCACAAACGCAGTGTTTGTGTTTAATTAACCTTAACCATTATAATTGTACATTTGAACCCTGATCTGTTTTTTGTTTTGTTTTGTTTTGTTTTTGTGCCACAGTTTCGTGTTGTTCCAGTGTCCTGCGGTGACACTATGGGAATTTAACTTCGTGGAGGGGCAGGGAATTTGATTAGCCTTTGCTCTGTTTGCATGCCATATTTGGCGACCTTGCCCCATTGTTCTTCCATGAACAGACGCTCTATCTAATCTATAAGCACTTTGCCCAGTGTGTCTGACTGTATAAAAAAAAAAAAAAAAACCTGGCTGCTTTCCTGTGCCTTTACTGTACTGGCTTTCCAGTCTGCGCACACACGGAACATTCAGGCTTGTTTTGCAGGCTAACTGTTATCAAGATGTGAGATGCTGATATACCAGCTGAGTGTGCTGTAGCACATGCACGCCAGCTATCACGGGATAAAGCAGCCGGATTGTGCGGCTTTATGTAATCAGGACGGCTTCTGTTTCGTGGAATTGTAGCATGTTGTCAATCAGTGCTGTATAAAAGGTTAAAGCTTGTGAAATATAACTGGGGTTGTTTGTTTTGTTTGTTTGTTAGTTTTTCCCCAGAAGTTAACCTGAAACCGCTTAATGCACTTAATTTGCATTCTTGCTGTACTACAGGATGTTAATGACGATGTTTGATACTTGATCATGCTGGCCCATTGCTCGGATTGTGGAAGCAAGAGAACTGTAATGACAGGAGATTATTCATTATGCTCTGAAACCTCAGTATAAAAGCAGGGACCTTCTCTAGGTTCATTTTTACTGCACTCGGTGGCGAAAAAACAAAAAGACACCGTCTCGCACCGGGGAGCAATTGTTAACGAGCATGTGTCTCGCAGCGATCATCTCTCCCACCTTCTCCTGACCTGATTCACACACGCAAACGGCGCTACAATTCGTTCTGCTGTCAGTCAGTGTGTGTGTGTGTGTGTGTGTGTGTGTGTGTGTGTGTGTGTGTGTGTGTGTGTGTGTGTGTGTGTTTCCTGTGAGTCAGGCTTCTAATCCCTATCTGATTTGTGTGCCACTGCTGGAGAGAATGATGTCGTACTTCTCACTCATCTCCTTTCCACCAGGCCACCCCCTCACCCAAAACAGAGCAATCTGTCATGCATATCATCCATCCCTACACTCACATCTCTCTCTCTCTCTCTCTCTCTCTCTCTCTCTCTCTCTCTCTCTCTCTCTCCTTACTGCAGATTTCGGCTTTGCAAACTTCTTTCAGGCTGGAAAGCCTTTGGCCACATGGTGCGGCAGTCCACCATACGCCGCCCCTGAAGTGTTTGAAGGACAACAATATGAAGGACCACAGCTGGACATCTGGGTAAGCCTTTTGTGACTTCGAAACCCCCCGCCCCACTTACGTTTAAGCAGGAAATGCCCCAGTAATGAGATCATGTTAGGAGATTTTATGTCAGTTAATTCCTTTACAGATAGAAAAAAAGTGAAAATTAAAAGTTGGCTTGAAAAAGATCAAGCACATAGAATATCACTTTGCAAACTGAGTTTGAAGACGCAGGCAAATAAGGATGAGCTACAGTGACCGTGTTGTCCTTCTGTAATGGAACACAATTAAACACAAGGACGCCAGTGATTGCCTACTTCGGTATCAGTATTATGAAAAATGCAAGATGGAATTATACAACAAAAATAAACCCGTGCACTCTTTTATATCTGATATGAAGCCCGCTATGTGCATCTGTACTGCCACTTATACCCGGTGTGTAAAGCCTAGCAAGCCATTTAGTGAGATTTGTAATTTAATTATGACGGTCGCAAGACTACTACTGAACATTACGTTTGGTTATTGGATATAGAAAAAAAAAATGTGTTTCACTTTCAAAACAAAGGCTGTCTGATAATAGATATTGTATTTGTGCAATCAGTGGTGTATAGAATTTACACTGTAGCTCCGCCCACATTCACTCCCGTTCAACGTATTAGGCACTAGGGAAGGAAATCAGCGGTCACCTCCCGATACATCATCACGATAACTAGGTGCTGATTTAATTACAATTCTATTAGTATCACGATTTTATAAATATCGCGATTCAATATTACATTTTCCACAATTTCTTTTACAGTTTTAAACCTTTAAAAAGTTTAATGATTAATTAAATGTATCCCATTCCTTATAACATATTAGTTTTCTCACTTTAAATCCAAATGCGACATTTAAACTTTTCACGAGTTTAACATTTAACTTAAAATTTAATTAAGCAATTTTATTTATTGATTGATTGATTTTACTGAGCAGTACATATTCCTGTTAAATACCATAATCATTATTTTCTAAAGAAACTGAACAAACAATTCTCTCCTACCACACAGGATGAAAATGTGTAAATAGTTCAGAGTGTCCCACCTGTAGGATTAAGTTAAGTTAAGCCTTTATTTGTCACATATACATTATAGCACAATGAAATTCCTTCTTCACATATCCCAGCGTATAACTGGGGTCAGAGCGCAGGATCAGATAGGGTTAAGGGCCTTGCTCAAGGGCCCAACAGTGGCGACCTGGTGGAGCTGGGGATCGAACCGCCGATGTTCTGATCAGTAACACAGTGGCTTAGCCCTCTGAGCCACCACTGCCCTTTATGATTATAAAGAAATGCTGATGTTTTACTGCCTTAAATGCCTCCAAAGTCAAAATGCCCCGAAGTTTTTTTTAGTTTTTTTGCGCTCGCTGTACTTCGAGACTGGTGTAATCGTGTGTAAAGAGTCGGTTTTGAGGCTAATTCGCTCATAGAGTTTAGAGAAAACGGCATATTGGATTCATCTCTATTATAAATTCAAAAATAGTTAAAAGAAAATTTGATTTTGTAGTCAGTGTGGCGATCCATGTATCACACAGGATGCCGTGCTTCCTGCCGGTGTGAATAGTTTAGAGTGCACCTCCTGTGGAATGAAAGAGGAACGACAACATTTTACAATCTCAAAAGCAAGCATACTGTATATACATTAATAAAAATTATATGCATGACTGTGGCGAAACATGAACTGCCAACAGAAAACTGTGGTATGTTTTGTTACATATGTTAGCAAGATTTATTTGAAAGTGACTGGAAAACAGCAAATATTTTTACCAGTTTAAACCCGTGTCCACACGTTGTGCTGGTATCATTTTCTCCCATAAGACATGCTTGAATGATGTGGCTTTCTGATGTGTGTCTTCTCTTTTTTTTTTTTTTTTTTTTTTTTCCGACAAGTATTTCCTTATTTGTATGTCACCACTGCCTAAATCATATTTAAAGTGATCCTGCAAAGAACCCTTTTCATTTAGTGGACACCTGAGCACTTAATCAGTTAAATCAGGCTGCTTGTGCGACATCTTGAACTCGTCTGACGTCAATGTGTAAACCAGACAGCTTCTATAGTGCATGCGAGACAGACGAGGGTCATGTGAGAGCTCCTGTACCTTGGCACTTAATGTGTGGTGTGTATCTGCCGAGGTATCTGGTTATGTGCCGTTAATGATTTTACTGCATGTGTGCGTGCGTCTGTGCATGTGTGTGTTCGTTGCAGAGCTTGGGGGTGGTCCTTTACGTGCTGGTGTGCGGAGCCCTGCCTTTTGACGGTCCCTCCCTACCTGTGTTAAGGCAGCGCGTGCTAGAAGGCCGCTTCCGAATCCCATACTTCATGACCGAAGGTGAGCTTGTGTGTGTGTGTGTGTATGTGGGTTTTTTTTTTTTTTTTGCTGCCAATTTAAAGACAAAAAAATTGAAAATGAAAACTTTAAAACTTGCTCATAGAATGTGCGTCTGTGGAATCTCTGACAGGACATAGGGGCTTGAGGGCCATGTTGTGGAAAACAAATAAAGAAACCAAGCACACGACTTGAATATGAATGTAGCATGTTACCCAATTCCATGTTTTTTTCCCCCCGTATTGAATCCCATTCAAGAATTTTACACGTTCTACCTAGTCCGAAGCCACACACCAGCTGCTTCCTGGATGGGTTCTTGCATATATGGGCGGGGCTTCGGCCCCCACACCTCCTCTCATTCGAGCAATTTGAGCCGTTCTCCAAATGTGAAGGGAAGAACATTGTGTGCTTTTACTTTACATTTCCTCCCTGCATGTCCTCATCGCACAGGACTGCATCCCCACAGAGCAAGCACATTCCATCTCTCTCTCTCTCTCACTCACACACACACACACACACACACACACACACACACACACACACGCAAACTGTTCCTCTACTCCAGATTCCACTACACACCCGGACGTTCCTTTCCCGTTTTTCAGTTTGTAGAAGTTCGAAAAGTTCCAGCTGTAAAATTGTACTTTCAGAATCACTTTGCAACTTCATACTTTTTTCACTTCAGTGTATAGCTGTCACATCTGTTGCATCTGTAACATACGACCAGAATTTCGACATTTCCCTTTGTTGAGAACAGAAAACTTGTTTACTTCGAACGCATTTGGAGTTGAGTGCAAAGGTTTGAAGATCTTCAGGCCAAAAACATAACTTTGCTAGTTAGGCTTTAAAGAGGTTCATTATCATAAGTAACGACATGTACTCATGTACGACATGTTAATAATAGTAGGAAAGAAAACATTTATTCAAAATGTTCATCTCCCTTTGACACAGTTTTGACACCATAACACAATAAATTACATTTTCAGATTTGTATAATTTTGGCAAGTTATTATTTGCTGACACACAAGGTCATGGATAATGATGTTAAATTAAAAAAACACTATATAGCCAAATTTTAGAAGCTTTAAGCATCCACGTTTTAGGGCCTCCGAGTGGCGCAGTGGTAAAGTGCTCGCCTTATCATCCGGAGATCGCCAGTTTGAATCCCGGGTGATGCTGTAACCTCTCGCAGCCTAAAGAGAGCTGATTGGCCGAGCTGTCTCAGAGTGGAGGGGTGAGAGGTACTTAGTGCTCCCACTAATCACGGCTCTACAGTCAATCAGGGGCGTCTGTGAGCTTGCGCAACAGAAGGATGGATAGCGCTGTCCTCCAAGTGTGTTACGACGCTCCCAACGATGCGTGAGCGAGCAGTTCGAAAAGATGCGGCCGGCTGGCATCACGTGGTTTCGGAGGAAAGACGTGATAGTCTTCGGCCCTCCCGGCTGAGTGGTAGTAGTAGCCTTAATGTGGGAGCCCCCTAGTGACTGGGAGTAAATGTGTGGATTTTTATGTATGTTAAAGCCAAGTTAAATGTCTGCTGTTACCCCGGCATTAATGGACTACAGGTATGCTTTGGTAACATCTGTTGATGGTAAAGAGTTTGTAGGAATAGTTAAAAGGTTTTGATCTTAAAGTAAGCTGATCAGCTTTAATTTATATTATTCAGGTTGAGGCCCACGTACATGTCTGCCTCCAACAAAAACAAACCCCTTCTGTTTCAAAAGATTTTGTTAATTGTGACAACATTTATATGATGGGGGTTTCCCTTGGTGGCTAAACATTTGAAAATTGTACAAAACGTACCTAGTTCACGGCAAGATTTTAAATCTACTGTCAGTTCATCTTATTACCATCATTTGGAAAGAAAGGATATACTGTATAAAAGTTTAAAAGTTTATATGCTAAGGTCATCAGCCAAATGCACTCCTTGTTCAGTAATCGGAGAGTAGGTCACCGATCGAAAAAATCTTAAAATACCTCTAGCACATTAAAATTCACTTATATCACATCAGTAAAAATATTTAATTTTTAATTTTTAATTAATATCTGTTGGTGCAGACGTTTGTTTGAGCAAGTAGCTTATTTTAAAGCTTTTGCTTAAACAACTGCTATTGGACTTCAAGCTAGATTAGATTTTACAGTACAGACCAAAAGTTTGACACACCTTCTCATTCAAAGAGTTGTTCTTTATTGTGTTCTTTAGCCCAAACAAGTCTCTTCTGCTTGTTGCCTGTCCTTAGCAGTGGTTTCCTAGCAGATATTCTAGCATGAAGGCCTGATTCACACAGTCTCCTCTTAACAGTTGTTCTAGAGACGTGTCTGCTGCTAGAACTCTGTGTGGCATTGACCTGCTCTCTGATCTGACCTGCTGTTAACCTGCGATTTCTGAGGCTGGTGACTCGGATGAACTTATCCTCCGCAGCAGAGGCGACTCTTGGTCTTCCTTTCCTGGGGCGGTCCGCATGTGAGACAGTTTCTTTGGCTCACATGCGGACTTTCGCTTGATGGGTTTTGTGACTGCACTTGGGGACACTTTTCCCAATTTTTCGGACTGACTGACCTTCATTTCTTAAAGTAATGATGGCCACTCGTTTTTCTTCACTTAGCTGCTTTTTTCTTGCCATAATACAAATTCAACCTCTTTGAATGAGAAGGTGTGTCTGTGGAAATAAAACATGTGCTACAGATTCAGGAAATTAGCTTGAAAACAACACTGGTATATTTCTTTAATCTCTCTCTAAGCTGCTCTCCAAAACAGAGCAACTTACAGTCTTTCATAACAAGAAGAGAACCTTCACTGTCCGTCAAACAGGGAGGCAGGTGTGATATGTGAAATTGAAATTTTATTGTGCGATCAAAGCAAGTGCCAGCACTTCCACTAAGCCGGTGTTGACGTTTTTATTCTGACTTCATATTAGTCTGTCTGATGGAAAGCCTAATTTGAGGCTTTTGCACTTTCCTCTGCTTGATTAAAGCAGAATGCTCCTTTTCAGTCTTTTTCAGGATGTCTTCTATTACGAATTAAAGCTAAATAGGCAAACGTCATTTTATGTACTTTAGTACCCAAACAAACTTCACTTTACTGAATCAAAAGAGAAAAGCAGATCAAAGTAGTACCTTTGGGGGAAGCATGCATTGTTAAAGAAAGATAACACAACTCCGTTAAATTCTCCGATTGAATAAATTGTGCATTATTTTTGTATAACAACAAAAGTTGGAGATCAGGGTTTTTCTTTTTCTTTTTTCCCCCAAGTAAAATTTTTTTTTCATGACTGGAGTTTATACTTTCCACTTGGTAAAATGACAGACAGTGTTTTTAGAGAGGGAGAGGGGGGAGGCGGTGCTGAGAGAAAACCTTTTATTATGGCTATATAATGTAAGTGAGAACAGGAACTAACTTGTCTTCAACTAAAATAAATCCAACTATAAACCATTAACAAACATAATGTTTTGGATATTAATAAATTCAACGGTGCATAATTGTGCATGTCTAATACAAGAAGCGTTCAAGTCAATCCGAGACATCTGATTGTGCAGAATAACAACGATTATTTAGAGAAGATTTTCTCAGTACACCAGAGCCATGATCAGACTGCCTTCTTCATGTTTGGAACACCGGCCTCCCAGGAACTCCTTTAATGATCCAAACGTGGAAATGTCTTGAAGCGAGGTCAGGACTGTCATGAGGATGTGGCAATAATTCCAAGCCAGGTTCCGGTAATGTGCAAGTGGTGTTTGTGAATGATTGTGTGTACAGTTCCCCCAGACAGATGCGAATCTTACACAAGTTGGTGTAAGTCAACCATTGATTTTCAAGCATCACTCACGGGAACAACAGCAGCGGTCTTTGAGCCACCTCAGCCAGGATCATCTTTCATGCCACTTCCTTCTATAAAACGTTTGCACGATTAACATGCTTTAGTGTGACTGCGTCTCATTATGAAGTCTATGAAGTCTTCTGTAAATGTCAATCGGTTTCATGCCTTCATTCATCTCAAGTCCTGGTTTCACTTGAACACCCCTCATATACAGGACTGGCACACTCTTGTGTGTTATATCGTACATAGTAAGTGACAGGATGGGGTGATGGGACTTGAAGTCAAGCTCCAAAGTTGATTTTGCAAGAGCAGCATGTTCTGAAGTGTTTTATTTCTTGTATACAATCATGTGAGCTTTTTAGTTTCTAACCTTTCAGTTTCTGTTTTCAAAACTAGTTGGTACCTGTTTTCACCTACATTATTACTTTTTTTTTAAAGCACTAGTCTTTCCAAAAAGAACTCAAGTGCCAAGAAAGCACAAAGCCATCTGTTGATCACCTAAAGCTACAGATTTATCACTGAATGACAGAATACACTGACACTGGAGACTCCTTCCAAGAAAAATTGTTATTGTATGCAAACAGCAACTACAGACATTTTAAACCTGTTCATGTAGATCGTCTATAGTATAACACAGGCTGTTATTATGGAAACAATGATGTATTATCAATCACGTTAAAGGATTTCAAGAGTGATATGATATAAACCTAAAACCATCCATCTGTTCAAAAAAAAAAAAAAAAAAAAGCATGTAGCATTCGTCTCCAAATATTCTCTAGAACCTGATTGTTTTAAAAACAATGACGCTTACATCGGCGAATAAAGTTAAACTGATCGCAGTATTACAACCAATACTTTCCGTCGTGTCACGCGGGTGATTGAGGGCAAGGTTTGTGACATGCAGTCAGATCTAGCACCAGTTCCCAGTTCATATTTCTCAGTACCAGCCAATAACAGTGGAGGAATCCAAAGCGTCTTTCCAGTTCTCCGAAGGCCCGTCTGGATGGATAGTACAAATGTTTCTATGTGAAGGAAAATGGTCTCAGATGTAGATTTTTGAGCAGTAGGTCATTTAGTGTTACAATAAAAAAAAAAAAGGTGGAATAAAGTGCCATATGTTGACGCTTAGTGAGTCATTAAGGGGAGTTGACGTGCGAGTGAGGATGCACTTGAGAACGCTCAGAACATTAACCCCTTCGCCGTGCCAACTCATAACGTCAGGTTCATGAGTCACATGCCGCCGATGACACACAAAGATCTCTGTAAAATTCTAGGGTGAGATAATGTGGAACACATCCATTCAGATTAGTCTGGCTCCACTACAGAGCAGAGTCCATGAGCTTTTTTTCTTTTTTTCTTTTTTTCCCCCTTTTCTTTCCCCCCCAGCTGCTCCTCACATAGACTCCGTATTCCAGAGACGGTTCGCGCTGTCACGGCTCAGTGTGTACATCATAGCTACAGTGCCTACTTCATGCATATAACTGTGCCCTTTTCATCGCTCTTTTACAGGACACTAGTGTTCTAGGCCCTTCCTCTGTCTTCTTGCTTTATATACTCTTTCTGTATATGGCAGTCAGAACTACACTGTGAGAATGTGAGAATCAGTCAAAGAGCAAGGATGAGGAAATCAGAGCCGTCACTGGTGTCTCTTTTATTGCACTAATAAACTCAGCATTGCAGATTGATTTTAGTTTTTATAAGCCCCAGCAGGAGGGAGATAAAGCTGTTGATGCCAGACTGGATGATAATTCTTCTTTTGTTTTCAACCAAAATGCTATCAGCTTTATGTTTAGTTTCTGTGTGATTTATCACCGATCATAAGAGAGATGAACAGATGGATTATTCTACAGGCTGGTGAATTCCTTCACTAAACATTTAATAAACATTTTAAATAAAATGTAATAATAGGATTTTTTTTTTAATTGTACACTTTTATACCACAATGTTCATTTTCTAAGACAGCACCACCGATAACAGTTCCAGCTCTTATCCGAATCTTAATGTACATCCTCTGACATGCTATTGCTTTTAAAGTAAAAAGGACTTGTATGGCAGATGCTGCACATAAACAGCTTCAAAAAAGCATGAGTTTTTTGATTGCCATTTATGGAAAAACTCTCCAGTGTCAGAGATAAACCATTGTGGTTTCTGCTTTTTCCATGCTACATTTGTTTTTCTTATTAACTTTAAGAGAGCGGCGGAAAAAAGATTGACTGGTGTGGGAATTGCTGCTTAAGTCAAATGAAGTCAGTTTATTTGTATAGCACATTCAAGAAATGTACAGTAAGACATGTCCATATATTAGAAAAAGGTTTTCATACATGTTAAATATACATCAATCAGCCATAACATTAACACATAAATTGCTGAAAAAGTCGATGCTGGCCACGATAGAAAGGCACCAGGACACCCAAAGCCTCACAGCCTACCTCGTACTGGACCCAGCAGACGAAGAGCTCAAGACCCACCAAACTTCCCAGATCCCAATGTAATCAAGCACCAACGGATGCACACTGGACACACAAGTCCGATCCACAGAGTTACATGTAATTACACATATATTACATATATCCGAATCATTTTTATCCTGCCAGTCCATCACATGTGTGCACATGAATTTATTATATACATACATACCACATAAGTATCCAATATAAAAATAAAAAAAAAGAACCAATTTCATATATTGCACACATTTTTAAATTAATAAATGCCAATGATGTCAAATATATTTCTATATTACATTTCCGTATGGGAAAATTTTATATACATATATGTATATATAAGAACATTAGATATTAGATCGGTTTTTGATACCTAGGATAAAACAAATGTATACGAATCAATACATGAGAATTAGAAAATAAAAGCTGAAAACAAATGACTTTAAGAAGATTTAAAAGTGGACTTGAGTAATAATGGCTATAATCTGAGTGTTAATGTGTAACTATAAGCTGAAAGCGGAAAAGAATCGGTGACATCGTTCTTTAATAACAAATATAAAGTGCAGGATTGAAACAGTTCAGAATGTGCAGTTTTGGTAGTAACAGTAACTCATTTAACAGCATGCCTCAAGGTATTTATTTAATAACTTTCATGTAGAATTCAGGAAATATGTTTTGCATGAATATCAACTAATGCCCAGTAAGTACTTGTTTTATAGCAAACAGGCTCTCGGTTCATTCTTAGTAAAGCCAAATGGTGAAAAAACCCTAGCACTAAAGTTGTCATGGACAGAAATTAAATTCAGCGTGGAGGATTCCTTTAAGTTGTTCTCTTGCTAATGATGTATGTTGAATCGTCACCCACTCCTGTAAAACTGAACAATGTATAAAATCAACTTCTTCTACTTCATTTTCAGAGTGTGAGCATCTGATCAGGAGGATGTTGGTTTTGGATCCTTCCAAGCGACTCTCAGTGGCTCAGATTAAGGAGCACAAGTGGATGGTGCTAGAGGTGCCTGTACAGAGAACCCTCCTCTACCAGCAGTCCAGCACGGCTGAGGACGACCCTGGCCTGGGGGAGTACAGCGAGCAGGTGCTGAGGCTCATGCACAGCCTCGGCATCGACCAGCACAAGACCGTAGAGGTGAGGGTTACATAGTCTAGGGGTCATGATACTTACAGTAACAACCATTATCATGCAAAGGGATTTTTATTTTCTTTTGCTCAGTTTCTCCATTTACATTCAGATTTTGGACATTCGTATGATCTTTATAAGCCTGAACGCACGTAGAACTTCAATAACTAGAACAGTGTCCAAGAAATAATGTTTAGTTAAACATGTAGTACATAATAAATGTATTTATAAAGTACTTTTTTTTCTGATTTATACTTTGTACAAGGGAAAAGATGAAGAACAGTCTCAAATAAGCAAAAAAAATGATAATAATGAGGTGGCAATGATCTACCACAGCCGGAACTAGTACTGTTAAAGAAAATTACACTTCTGATCATAATCCTGTTGAAAACTTGAATGCAATTTTTCAGAAGGTGTAGATTAATTTCTTATAACAATAGAGAGACAAATTGCAGGTACTTTTTCACACCTTATAATATATTATTGTTGCTATAGTAACTCGGATGCCAGATGCTCCACATAATACACATAATAAATGAATTGTAAAATGTGTTCTTTAACAAAGCAGAACATATAATCATTTATATGATGTAGTTTTGTAATGAGACATTCATGTAATATTTATAAAAGGATGTCGGTGCGATTGGAGCAGTCGAGAAATTATCAACTAGAGATAAGGTCTTCAGGACAGAGGACATCCCGTATGCAGTGTCTTGCTGCTTTTTATTTTGTCTTATGAGTTTCTCTAATGAGGAAATTAGCTAACTCGTTTCTTGGACAATCCTCAACTTTAAATGCAATGTGTTGTGGTAGGAAAAGTAACTCCATTTTGTGTTGGGCTGCATTACCCCACCCTGTCATTGACTATTTTTCTATAGCTACGTGCCTCTTTGTATTTTATTTCTTACATAGATGGAGCAACAGTTTGTATGTTCCAAAAATTCAGGCTAAGTGAAAGTTCAAGCTGTGTGTGTGTTTTTTTTTTTGTTGTTTTTTATGATCGATATGGACAACCCTGCTAAAAAGACTTCAAGTTTTACTATGAACTGAATAGCACAGTTACCGAGGGTCAATGTTTCTTTGTTAGTTTAAAACAAACTTAATTAAATTTAATACAAGACTCAAAAGGTGAAGGACAAATCATTCAACATGACGGTGCAGCTGAATGAGCTTTAAAGGGAAAGGTAACTGGCCCATTTCCATAAACATGACCTGATAGATGCCTGTGATTGGTTAGTGTATGACAGGGGAAAGAGGAAGGGTATAATTCCTATCCAGACAGAAGGGCCAGTTGTGCTGCCCTGGACTCGCGCCCAGTGGCATTGTCAGATTCATACACATGATCTCCCCAACAATAGGCTGAATGATTCAACTAGTGCCAGGGGCCAAAGTCCTCTTCTATAGGGACGGAATTCAGCACAGTTCTGCTTAGAAGAATCCCAGTATGTGTGTTACAAAGAAACTGTGCTGAATTCTGGCCTTAATCAAACAGAGAATTGCAAGAATGTACAAATAAAAATACATGTGCGATTTCTGGCTGTGTTTTTACAGTCTCTCCAAAACAAAAGCTATAACCACTTTGCTGCGATTTACTACCTGCTGGTGGAGAGACTGAGAGCGCACAGATCGAGTTTCCCCGTGGAGCCGCGCCTGGATGCTCGCCAGCGCAGACCCAGCACCATCGCCGATCAGACCATGGTGAAGGTGAACCCACGCTCGTGATTTATATCGGCTTTTGTATTTTATGTCATAAGCTGACATGGACTGATTACGTTTCTCGGTGTTGCAGTCGAGCAGCGGTGCTCCCCAGGTGAGCCTGATGCCCCAGAATGTGCGTCTGCTGCGCTCGCTGGCTGTGCCTCAGGCCAGTGCCGACTCCTACGCCTACCCACAATCCTCATGTGCGCCTGATCACAGCCTCATGGAGGAGGAGGTGGGAACTCCCAAAGTGAGTGCGGGCTTGTTTTATCTCTTCATCGCAGTGCAGGACAGAAACTTTCAACACTCGTGTCTGGGTTTTTTTTTTCTTTTTCTTTTTTCCTAAGGGCACTTTTATCATATGTTGCAAAAGACAATGTGGCATTGCTCAGTGCTCATAGTTCAGTCGAATGATTGCAGCTTGTTGCAGGCAGGAACTGAGACTCCATCCATGTGTGCGCATCACCCAGACACTTATTTCCGTATTCAGTGTTGGTCAGGCCACTTAGCAACTGCCAGTTTTGCCAAAATTGCGCTCCAGCAGCCTCTGTGTCTTCAGAGGATCTTTTGATGGCTGTTTGATGCCCACTGCTGTAATATCTCTCGTTTCCTCTCTCTTTTTCTTTCTCTCTCTCTCTAACTCTCTCGCACACAATTTTCTGATTCTTCATCCTTCTTTGCACGGGTGCAAGCAGGGTGAGAGATATAGAGACGGTGCAAGTCCACACACAGCTGCCAGACTTGCATAAGAGACACATTGCTGGCTGCGGCGTGTGTCGGACGTGACAGCTGACCATTCGTCCCAGCCCAGGCATCTCCCCTGTCTCCCAACACACACACACACACACACACACACACACACACACACACACACACACACACACACACACACACACACACACACACACAAATACTCAGCATGTCCATGTGACTTACTACACAAACAACTTACCACACAAACAGACTGTGTGCCTCACTCAGATCCTTCTGGTCCAGCTATGGATACAAAGAGACAAGCTCTCAGAATGTGGTTGGTTTTCCCTATTACTGTTGTTGTGTTAGAAAGCTTTCATATGTTAGGTGGTGTGATTGTGTGTTTTAGAGGTGCTAAATTATCTAGATACTAGTGATACTTGTACACTTTTTGGATTGTCAGTATCTTTCAAAAGAATCTGGTCTAAACCATGTTCTGGACAGCTTAAATCCAAAAATGAAAAATCTACACAGATAATTGTATTGCATTAGACTTCTAGTAGTTACCCAGCAGGAAGTTCTTTGTTGGCAAAACATTGTGGTAAAGTTAATTTGGCAGGATGATGGACATTGGGACAATGTTAGTATTAAGTGGTTTTTGAAAGTGTGGCATCAGAACGTTTACTATATGATAATGGGATAATGTTGAATAAAAACCTTTATACTGTACAATGTTGCGACCAAACTGATGGACTGAGTGGAATTTCAACCGGAATTTCTCTGGCGAGATCACTGTGTGCTTACCACTTGACCACTAGGGAACATGCCGTCAGTGCTCTAATACATAAATAAATAACAACAAACTCCACCAAAAACAATTACTGGACAACATCAGTTTACCAAAATATTAAATTGGTAAATAAATAATGTCTGAGATCCGTTCTGCGAAAGCGGACATGATACAGTTTGGACACTGTGCAAACATCATATTACAGTACAGTAATTTTGGAGCTACGATGCGCCTCACAGTAATATTTCCCAAAGAAATTGAAACAGAGTTACTGTAATTCTACAACTCAAAGAGATTCGTGACATGAGACACACGCTGTGTGCGTGAAGCTGTAGTGTCCGTCCCAATCTCCGATCGGAATTCCCTGTTAGAAACTAAAGGGAGTGGTGGATGTTGGTAATCTGCGTAAATGCTCCAAATAATGGTTACAATTTTGTTGTATTTGCAATGTTGTGTTTGGATTGTTCATTCAACGTTATCCAACGCCATTTTATCGAGGTCATTCCAACTTTAAAAAGGAACATTGTCCTGACGGTGGACGTCATCGCAACGTTGTTACAACTATAGTACAGCGGTCATCAGACGTTATGGTTCCTGCTGGGTACTCACTATTCATTGAAGGTTTTGATAATTTGATGAAGCAAAGTTGAGTAAACATATTTATACGTCAGATTTATATTCGTGTAATCTTAGCTTTCACATTAGATGTAAAAATTGTGAAATAAGTGATTTTTTTTTTTTTTGTTGTTGTTGTTCCTAAAGGAGATTTGAGATTTGTTACACAGAGCTATAAGCCTGGACTTTGTCATTACCTTTTTTGGATTTGGGAAGTGGTATACTGTATATGAATAATGTGATTAAATAGGATCGAGAGGCATTGTTTAATTGTGTTTAAAATTAGAGAATGACGTGTTACCTAGAAAGCTATAATTACTAACCCTGCATTCACAACGAGAGAGCTACCAGCTGATGTTTGTGAGGAACAAAATAGTTATGACTGTGCGAATGCTAAATGCTAAATAAATCACTGAAAATGGAACAAATTGGGACTTGGAGACACCAAAAATCCATTTGGTCTTGCCTAATGTACAGTACAGACCAAAAGTTTGGACACACCTTCTCATTCAAAGAGTTTTCTTTATTGTGTTCTTTATTGTGTTCTTTAGCCCAAACAAGTCTCTTCTGCTTGTTGCCTGTCCTTAGCAGTGGTTTCCTAGCAGATATTCTACCATGAAGGCCTGATTCACACAGTCTCCTCTTAACAGTTGTTCTAGAGACGTGTCTGCTGCTAGAACTCTGTGTGGCATTGACCTGCTCTCTGATCTGAGCTGCTGTTAACCTGCGATTTCTGAGGCTGGTGACTCGGATGAACTTATCCTCCGCAGCAGAGGCGACTCTTGGTCTTCCTTTCCTGGGGCGGTCGGCATGTGAGCCAGTTTCTTTGTAGCGCTTGATGGTTTTTGTGACTGCACTTGGGGACACTTGCGAAGTTTTTCCAATTTTTCGGACTGACTGACCTTCATTTCTTAAAGTGCACTCGTTTTTCTTTACTTAGCTGTTTTTTTCTTGCCATAATACAAATTCAACCTCTTTGAATGAGAAGGTGTGTCCAAACTTTTGGTCTGTAATTTATGTGATAGCTGTCTAGCTAACTACTAGTAAGCTTGCTCATACAGTATAGTTTAATTATCAACAGCTAAGGTTAGATTGGTTTAAATGCAAGATGTACCGAACAGGGAAGTGACAGAATTGAGAGCTGACTCATCTAAAGAAGGTCTGTGCGCAAATAGTAAATGACATGGTAACCAGAAACCCGTAATTACTGAATCTCCATTTAAAACTTGCTAGCTAAAACAGCTAATGTTTCTGAGGAACAAAGTAGCTTTGATTGATTGGTTGTGTGTACAAGTGTGTGTATGAACTGTCAATTAAATCTCTGGAAAAAACACTCAGAATTTAGGCTTAAAGATGTACATCACAAAAAATCTAAAACACCCTTATTTAGCTTATGTGACAACCATAAGTTAGTTCACTAACTTGTAGCAAGCCAGCTAGCTAACAGACTTAGCAGTGTGACTGAAATTTGATTATCAGTAGCTGAAGTTGAAAAAGGCTGTTACCTTTATATAACTTGGCTTGTAAAGTCCAGTGAATGAGTTTGTGTAAAATACAACCCTGTGTTTAATTTTGTAAGCAGTTGCTGGCTATCATTAAGTCATTTTTGGACCTCTGCACATTCGACAGGTGACGTGAAAAATAGGATGCCCCACGTTAATATTTCATTAGCAACATGCTAAGCGGCTAATTCAGATGATTGATTTATATTTTTTTTCTCAAGTAGCAAACTGTATGGTCAGTGTTTTAGATTTAGCTTATCATTTAGCTGATGTATGTTGATTAATCCTTGTACTATTTGCTAATACTTGTATATACAGTTAGTTCCCATCGAGCAATCGAGAGGCTTCTACGGGTGACGATAATGAACTGTAACAGTAATCTTTATCCATCACTCCGCGTCCCAGTCATTATAATAACCGTTAGTTATATATTATAGGTGAAATTAGGTCAGTATAGTCTGCCATACTTTGAAGAGAGCAACTGCCTGCCAAAAATCTCATTCACAACAAGTCCCAGAAGCACTTTTAGCAAGAAAACACATCTGATAAACTGATAAACAACACTTATTTTCTTAATAAATAAAAGCTAATAAATAGCTACTAACACAAGGCTGAATTCCTCAGCTGAATCCCTTGCTACCCACTAATCAAGGGCACTACTTGGTGTGCGGGCCAAGGAATTGTATACCCTAGCACACTAGCTTTCCATTTAAAGTTATTTGGGATTTAGCGGCGCACCTAAAAGTTAATGTAGCTGATATTCTAAAGCATAATAAGTGGAAATATAAAGAGAAACTTATGAGATTTACAGGACTTTCCAGCTCCCCCATCTTCTGGCTTCACAGTACCATTAAGAATTTAACACTTATGTTATTTACCTGTCCTTAGCTAACCAGCGGTTAGTCAGCTCCAACGGTCGCAGTTAGGTAGTTCTGGCAGTCACGGAAGGATGTGTGTTGGCCGAGCAAAATAAAGGCATTGTAAATAAAGAAACAAATCATAATCTGTTCATAATAAATTATGTTACAGAACTGTTGTATAAAAGCAATATATACCCAAGGTCGTGCTGTACTGCTGAATATAGCACGTCTGTGATTTTGTTGTAGTGCCGACGGCATCACAGACATGCTATATTCAGCAATACAGCACTCCTTCTCAGACTTCTTGATTGCTGTTGCATTTTATGTCTTATAGGATATGCTTTTTAATTACTCGGTTGAGAAAGAGGCCATTAAATTCAAACTATCTCTTAAATATGTCTTATTTAAAAGAGACTCACAACCGCTCACCTGTGAGCTTCCGAAAGGGACGCTGGGCGTCAGATACATCACTCACACAAGGTCAGCATTCCTGCTTTTCGTATCAGTTGTGAATTATGTACACCATGGGGCAGAATATCATATCTGTCGGAAGTTCAAAACTGTATCTCTACACCAAGGCTGTCAAAATGTATACAATTTTTTAAATAAATAAATAAATAAATAAAAACCTGATGTATTTAGGGCAAAACAATCCACATTCAGATTTTTTTTCTTTTTTTAGATCTCTTATTTAAAAGAACCATCGTTTGCACTCTATGCTATAGATGGTGCTGTTACAACTCTAATACATAAAAGACATTAATATATAAATTGTGTAATTTTACAATTACATTCCGTGTCTCAGTATTAATTGTAACTGTAAATGGATTAAAGTATGACATTTAGGATAAACAATTCAGTGTTGTAGGAAAGCATGAAAAACATAAGGGAACATAAAAACAGTCAGAATCCAAATATCCACCCATTGATTATTTTCCTATAGCAGCAATCTTTTGTAATTAATATACATTTTACTAACTTCATTATTACAGAATATTTTAATAAAAATGAAAAAAAAAAACTCCATAACCCTTATAGAATCATCAGACAGAACAGTGTGTCTCATCTGATGAAAATTGCGTAATTTGTCCCATGACGGCAATAACTTTGATGATGCTAATGTGTGTATGTGCCTCATGATGCATCTCTCTGGGGGGAGGGGGGGTGGGGGGGGTGTCAGGGAACAGTGATTCATCCTGTTCTCTTTTTTCCTCATTCAGTCTGTTGGGTAACAGCATTCCTGGCCCAGTACGCTACAAGAAACTATGATCAGGAATCGTACAAAAGCTGCTCTCTCTCTCTCTCTCTCTCTGTCTCTCTCTCAAGCAGCTTCAGGGCTTCGGTTTCCCTGGCAACACGTCCAGATGATCCATGCCAGTTAAGGATGTATGTGTGTGTGTGTGTGTGTGTGTGTGTGTGTGTGTGTGTGTGTGTGTGTGTGTGTGTGTGTGTGTGTGTGTGTGTGTGTGTGTGTGTGTGTGTGTGTGTGTGTGTGTGTGTGTGTGTGTGTGTGCACGCAAAAGATTCCATGTCTCAGTTGATTCTGGCCTGAAAAGAGTTCTGACTGGCCTTTCAGCCAAAACACACTTCTTGTCCCTGCATTCCAGACTTACACCCCACCCCCAACCTTAAACTCACACACTCACATGAGCATCGAGAGAAGACAGAAGAGGAGAGAGAGGAAGAGAAAGAGAGAGAAGAAGAAGGGGTTCCAGACATTTGTTTCCTTACTCAACCCCACAACCATGCATTAGCTCATGTCTTCCCAAATCTTCTGCTGTCAGCTATAAGCTCATAATTCCACATAAGTCTTGATGTGTGATTGGACTGTGGTGTGTGTGTGTGTGTGTGTGTGTGTGTGTGTGTAAGCAGTGTATGACGGACAAGGGCTAATGGTGATAACGATTACTTCCACCACACAAGACATTTTTGCAGCTGTGTGGGTGAAACATCACAGTTCTTTCAAAATTGTCTGTTTTTAAAAGTAATAGCTAAAGGAAATGCTTACAGCTCTTAAGGAAGGTTTGGATATGATGCAATACAATAATATGATGGCGTTGTATGACACACTAGCAAGCCAGTAGTATGTAGTAGACCCAATGATGTATGTTTTATTCCAATGGTCTACTTAAAATACGCAATTTAAGAAGTGTAAAAGTTATGAACAGCAGGAAACCAAGACGCAATAAACACTTCAACAAATTTCTTTCTCATCATCTCCAGGTGGACGGCTGCATGCTGGACCCTCTGCCTCCAGTGTCTGTGCGGAAGTCCAGCACGTCTACCCCCAGTAACATGATGGAGACTTCTATAGACGAAGGCATCGAGACGGAGGATCCAGATGCAGAAGAGGAAGCTGCACTCGCCTTCAATGCCTACCAGACAACACGATTTGGCCAGCGTAGACACACGCTGTCTGAAGTTACCAACCAACCAGGAGTGCTGAGCAACGCAGGTCAGCTGATGTTCAAAACGTCACAGCATCACCATATCGATATATATATAGAACAATTTCCCCCTCAAAAACTTGTCATAGTTTAAAGAGATTTGAAGAATGTTAAACTTACTTTCTGTCGGTTGAAGCTCTGCTTATACTGTATATTCTGAATGTTTTGTAGGGAAGCTGTTCTCACTGGGCAGCATGGACTCAGAGTACGACACCGGCTCTATGCACAGTGACCTGAGTCTGCTGGAGGATGCGTCGTCCATTAATGAAGCGGTTCTAGCCAAGGCATCCATCAGCCACGTGACTGCACCCTTTATCAGCCGCGTGACTCCGCCTAACCCGGCCATGCACGTGCTGAGCTCGCAGAGGAGAGAGACTCACAACCGCTCACCTGTGAGCTTCCGAGAGGGACGGCGCGCATCAGATACATCACTCACACAAGGTCAGCATTCCTGCTTTTCGTATCAGTTATGAATTATGTACACCATGGGGCAGAATATCATATCTGTCGGAAGTTCAAAACTGTATCTCTACACCAGGGCTGTCAAAATGTATACAATTTTTAAAATAAATAAATAAATAAAAACCTGATGTATTTAGGGCAAAACAATCCACATTCAGATTTTATTTCTTTTTTTTAGATCTCTTATTTAAAATCATGGGTCAAATCATGTACGAGTACAAAATATATGATACAGCCATCTAACAACTGACTTCAGGCCTATTGAATCTCAAATGGTGTTGAATTGAGCGTATGGTGTATTATTAGAACATATAAAAGTAAATGCATAACATGTTAATCATATTCAACATTCACAGTGAATAAGAATACATTTGGGATTCAATCTAACTGTATGTTGGAGATGCCAAAATAAAACTTGCTGTATATCTAAGCGAAAGCATGTCAGAGATACTTTCAAATGACTCACTGTACTTTTTAACGTGTTCACAGCCCAGTTCCCACTTTGGAGATTTTTGCTATTAATCACTCCACTTGATAAAACCTGAAACCATTAGCTAAGGCGAAATATTCTGCTGCACAAAGGCACAGACAGACTGACGAGGCATTTGGTAAGGCAAGACCACGGATACCTGCGATTCCAAGCGAGCTTCAAGGGTCCATAGATCCCTATAGAGAGACCTGCAGCAACTGACAAAGTGCTATAGTTTAAGAAAATGGCAACAAGCCAAAATAACAATAAGATGCTTTCTTAAATAATGGAAAAAGAAACGTTTATATTAATACGCTAATATTTTAACTAAGGAATGTTCAGAATTGAGTATTTGAGTATAACCCTGTTATACTGGAATTCCAGCCTCAGTATGACTGCAAATCAATTCCCACCATCCAGTGGCACCCAATTGAGGACGGGTTCCCTGCTGAGTCTGGTTCCTCTCAAAGTTTCTTTCCATCGCCATCTCAGAGTATTTTTTTTCCTTTTTATTCTGTAAAGCTGCTTTGCGACAATGACCATTGTTAAAAGAACTATGTAAATAAAACGGAATTGAATTGAATTTGCAATCACAGCTTTCATGTGTCTTGGCAACAGTCTTCCACATTGCTGTGAGGTAACTTTATGCCCCTCTTGGAGCAAAAGTTCGAGCAGCTCAGCTTTGTTTGATGGATTGTGGCCATCCATCTTCCTCTTGATCTCGTTCCAGTGGTTTTCACTTGGGTTCAGACCCGGAGATTATGCCGGCCATGACAGTGTCTTGATCTGGCGGTCCTGCATCCACTCCATAATTGACTTTGCTTGTGTGGCATGAAGCATTGTCTTGTTGAAAAAAAAAATATATATATATATATATTCTTAGAGACAAGGAACATAGTTAGAGCAGGAGGAATCAAATGTTCTTCCAAGATAACCTTGATTCATGCATCCATTACAAAAAACAAATCTACCCGATTCCAGCCTTACTGAAGCACCCCAGGACATCCCCGGTCCTCCTCGGCATTTCATATGGCTTGCAGGACTCTACAGGTCTCTGGCTAACTGCAACATAACCAGGTGTTGGCCACAGGTGAAAGTTGGATTCATCAAAGAAAATGACTTTACTTCCGTCCTCTATGGTACAATTTCTGTGTTATTTGCAAACCAAAGCCTGGCTCTTTTATGCTTCGCATTGATGGAGTGTTTTTTTTTTCTGGATTTGCACAACTTCAGCCCCACCTCTAGAAGCCTTTTTTCTAACTGACCTCACTGTGCACTTCACCCCAGCTTCAGTTTGCCACTGTGTTTGAAGGTCATCCTATAGTTATTGAGTAACATTTGAATGTAACATTGATGTGGTCATCCCAGGTAGAGTTTTTTTTTTCTGCACTTTTCATTACTCAAAACTTTTTTCATACATTTCTTCATTAAATAAAATTAGTTTATTTAGAATAAAATATACCATTTCCATAAATATTCAGATCCTTTGTTGTGGCACTTGCAGTTGAGCTTTGGTGCATCCTACTCCTATCAATAGCCCTTTAGATGCTCCTGAAACCTGACTAGAGTCCACCTGTTAGTCTTTTGTGCCAAGTGAAACCAATAAGAAAAAATATGTGAATAATACCAAGCACCCCCCATGATTCAGTAGCTTGTAGATCCACCTTTAGCAGCAATAACTTGAAATAATTGTTTCCTGTATGACTTTATCAGTCTCTCACATTGTTGTGGAGGAATTTTGATCTATACTCCTTTACAACATTGCTTCATTTCAATGAGGTTTCGAGCATTCGCTTATGCATAGTTCTCTTAAGGTCCTCCCACAGCATTTTAAATGGGTTGAGGTCTGGACTTTGACTAGACCATTCTAAAACCTTGATCCTTTTATTTTTCAGCCATTGTGATGTAGATTTACTGTTGTGCTTCAGATCATTGTCCTGTTGCATGACCCAATTTTGACCAAGCTTTAGCTGTCAGACAGTTGGCCTCACATTTGCCTCTGGAATACTTTGATATGCAAAACAGTTCATGGGCGACACAATGGTTGCAGAGTAACCCCTCAGTCGCCTGCTTAACAGTTGATATGAGGTATGAGATTCCTTGCCGAACGTGGCACTTGGCATTAAAACCATTGGCATTGGTCTCATCTGTAAGTCTTGTGGTTTGTCCAGATACAGTTTCGCGAACCTCAGTCGAACTTCCGTGCTCTTTTTAGACAGAAGTTTCTCCTCGCACCCTTCCAAACAAACCATACTTGTTCAATCTTCTTCTAATTCCAACACGTACCATGGCCAGTGTGGCCTGTAGGGTCTGAGATGTAGCTCTTAGGCCTTTGGTATTTCTACGAGCGTTCGGGTGAATGTGCTGGGACGTCCACTCTTGGGGGAAAATTGGCAACTGACTTGAATGCTTTCCATCTGTGAATAATCTTTCTTACTGTAGGACGTTGAACTCCAACTTGTTCTTTGTTGAGTGTTTTATAATTTTTTTTCCAGATTGATGTGCAGCATCAAATGCCTAAGACCATTGCTAATGTCTTTCCCTCTTGGCATTGTGGCCTGAACAGACCAAAACTTCTGCTTTTATTGAGGTCTGCACACTTGCTGATGATCATTGTGCAACTTACTCTCTTAAATCTTGTGGAAGCAGAAAGGGATACAGCTAGCATTTGCTAGATACTTTGTAATTATTTGCAAAAATTGCACGGTAAAAAGAAGTTTTTATACAAAAAAAAAACTAAATGAAAAGGGGGGGGGTACAAATTTTTGAACGTGACTCTGTATGCAGATCAAAGACAGGTTCGGTTAGCTACATAGCAGTGCACGCAACCACAGACTGGTGCTTTTACCTCATGATATTACAGTACAGGGAGTGTCGATTTAATGTCTTGTGTAATTGTTGGCATTTTTTATGACTTTGGCAGCTGTAGTAAATAGCAGGATGAGTTATCATGCCTCTAGGACAGGGCACTGTTAAAGGCAACACAGCACTTTGTAAAGGGTAAATATTGTGAGAAGTATTGTGCCTCTGCTGAATGCTGGGAGCAGGTCTGAACCTGAGAGACATCGTATAGAGGCGCTTTTAACTTCTCGACGCACGATTCAGCGACTCCACCATCGAAGCCCATTCTGATCCTTATCTAAATAAAGGTGCTTAGTATCACGCTCACGTTTTTCCTGCTTCTCTTTTTCCCTGTTCCGTCACCCCACCTTCCCCCTTCTCCATAGTCAGATGATTCATTGAGTGAATCAGAGGCGGTGCTGAAGCCCGGTCCCATGTTGTCCCGTTAAGCTCGCCTGTATAATTATCCTCAATCACTTCAGCGCCCAAAAATAACCAGGGAATATATTATCGACTCCGCCAGCCGTTTCTTTCCAAACCGCGTAGGAGCGGAGAGACCCTGAAAAGCAGAAGCGGCATCAAAGCGAAGGTGAATCACTCGTGCCGCGCGAACGCAGGCCGCAGGCCATCCTGAAATAACCCGATGAGCACCGAGAGTCAGGTCACATGAGGCAGCGGCCGAAGAGCTCCGACAGTTGACTCGGGCGCAGACGCGGTACTTCAAAGCATGAGCTGCCGTTTTTATAGAAGCGTAGCATGCAAATCAGAGATAAAGATAGTGGCTCGTGTAATCCTAGATGTCCAGTGATTATTCAGCTCATCTTTTTTCCTTCCCTCCCTCCCTCCCTCTCTGTCTCCCTCTCTTTAGGTATGGTGGCATTTCGACAGCATTTACAAAACCTGGCCCGTGCAAAAGGTATCCTGGAGCTCAACAAGGTTTATGAGCAGATGGGCTCTGGGGAGAATCCCTCGCTAGCATCATTGAGCCCCCAGACACACCCACACAACCCTCTGGATCCCCTACTGCAGGTCAGCCCTGACACTTTTACTTTAACAATAAAGGGTTAAAGGTTAAGACTCTGTTAGCGGACTTGCTCCTGAGGTCAGTGTTTAAGGACAATAAGCAGCTGACCCTGCTTCAGACATTCTTTTTCCTCTTCTACCTCCCCCCCTCTCTCCCCCCCTCTCTCACTCACACACACACACACACACACACACACACACACACACACACACACACTTTTACGTAATAGCTGAAGTACAAGCAGCCAACTGCTGGTTGTTTACTGTCCGTCCCGAGAGCACAGTGAATGCTGTCATTGTTGGTGCAATAGGCTCCATGCTAGTCGCTAGTGCCCACTACTCCAAAAGCTATTCACTCAACACAGGGGTCAATGGATAGAGGTTTCGTAGAAAACGAAAACAACAAGCAAACGTGTTTAGTAATCAGACTAGGGGAAAGTCCACGCTTGTTTGCCGTAGGGAGGAAGAAAATAAAGTGCAAAATCCAAGTGCAGGATCTGTTAGCGAGAGGATTATTCATTGATGCTGAATTGCATGAGATTCACAAGACTCGCCACACTCATGAATGTTTAACAAAGTCCTGCCTCTTTCGGCAAAACCGACATCTTCATAGATAATCTCACACGGATCCTTCAGACTCTCTTACCTAAAACTGCCATTCCAGCATACAGCTATAGAAGAGAACTGATTTATAATCTCACTATCAGTGCCATCCAGAAGAGGATGTTTCCCTTTGAAGTCTGGTTCCTCTCAAGGTTTATTCCTCATGACATCTAGGAATTGAGTGTAAATTTCCATCAGGAGTCTTGTAAAGCTGCTGCGTGATAATGTCTATGGTAATTGTGCTGTGCAAATAAAATGAAACTGTGTGTGTGTGTGTGGATGGATTGGATGGATGGATGCAGGGAGGTGGATGCCACCAGCATGACATGACCTTGTACTCGGGTGGACCATCACTGTCCAGAAGACAGAGCCTGGAGCCGCAGTACCCCTCACACCGAATGCCGGTAACGCTGCAATATTTCACCACTGTAGTGTCTGTTTATTACTGCTCTACTGTAATAATGACTGGGTTTTATAGGGTACTTTAACATTTTGATATTTTCCTGCACTGAGAGAGAAACAGAAAACCTGTTATTTTTTATTATGCGAGACTTAAGGGCATTTTTTTAAATGTAAAATGCAGTACTTTTATAATGAGTTCCCGCCTGCATGGAGTTTGCATGTTCTCTCCGTGGGTTTCCTCTGGGTACTTCAGTTTCCTCCAACAGTCTAAAGACATGCAGATTAGGTTGATTGCCGTTCCCAATTTGTCCGTAGTATATCCCTCTCTCCTGGGATAGGCTCCAGGCCGCCCAAAACCCTGTACACTGGATGGAGCGGTATTGAAGATGAAGACAATATAATGCAGAATTTTGGCCATTGTGGTTTTTTGGGGTGATTTGATTCAACTTCCTGTGTGGATCACTCTACGTAGTGCACTAGCTGTACACTAATACATTGTACACTGTACACTAATCCAGAACATTTAGTTAGCTGAGGCTGTTATGAAGCAGAATCAATAGAAAAATAAAATGACACAGGAGATCTACAGGACAGTCCACCCCCTCCATGATTTATTCTCCGCACCGTTTGGCTACATAGTACCAGTAAGACTTTCAACCCTGTTAATAACCCAGTCATTAAGCATTGGTCATCGGCTTAACAATGGTTTCACCAATCGCCAAATTATAATCTGGTGATAATAAACTGGTGTATAAAAGCAATATCACACTCGAGGTCATGCTGTTGTACTGAATATCAGCACAGCTGTAATATCCTCAGCCATCGTGCCTACCAGCACATTAGAGCCGTTCTTATATTCAGCACAACAGCGCTCCCTCTTGTGTGATATCCCTGCGTAATCTCAGTTGTTGATTGTATGAATGACGTCTCGTTCAAAGCGATCACCTTTTCCGCATGTCAATCTGTTACTCCACACTCCAGTCCAGTACACTTAAATGAAGTAGTAATATATCTTGCGAAATCCGAGTGTCTGTGGAAAATGCAAATGGAAATTTTTTATTATTATTATTTGTTTATTGAAAAAAAAAGATTGATTGAATAGAATTTTTTTTTTTAATGAATTGAACTGAGCAATAGAGTTCAATTGTCATACAAACACATTTCACACGTACTGTAGCCAGTGTACCAACATGAATTATTCAATACATCGAAACCCAAATCGAGACGGTAATCCGAGCTCAGGATTGATCCGAGCTCTCGCTCTGTTAATACGCTGTAATACTTTCTCATTCATGAAATTGTTATTAATGTCCCAACACCTGCCCTAATTGATTTGAGAAAAAAAAAAGTTTCCTTCTTTCTCACTCACACTGTACACAATGTTTAAAAAATGTTGAAATATTACTTTTAGGAATTTCAGACAAATTTGTATACCCATTTATTTATCCGTTTTTCTTCTCACCCCTCGACAGAAGGTGATGTTCTGTAAAGAGAGCCCTCGCAGCCTAGAACAGCAGCTGGCTGAGCACAGGTATGTATACACACTCGCGCCGATGCTTCTACCACATGTTCATGCACACAGAATTGAATTAGGATCTCATTTACACCTGCTCATTCATTCAGTTATTCAATCAACCAATCAATGTGTCAGATAAATTCATGCAGAAGAAGAAAATCAAAACTGGACAGTTGAAGATCGACTTGACCAGGCTCTCCGGTTTTGGTGGTTCCCGGTGTTGTGGTTTTCTCAAGCTTTTTGCAGTCTGAAATGCTTTTCTGCTCATCACGGTTGTTTAACGTACCACAGCCTTGTGTGTGTAATATAAAGTGTGTATGTCTGCAGGTTGCAGCAGAAAAGGCTGACTCTTCAGAAGCAGTCCCAAATACAGGCCTATTTTAACCAGATGCACATAGTGGATGGGACGTATGCCCCTTGCCAGCCGCTTAGCCTCCAGGACTCTCAGGCCCAAAACTCGATATCACACCAGCAGAATACGCAGCCTTTCGGACCCATGATGGAGCCTGGGGGCGACACCCTGACTTATGATCCCTACCTGGGTCATTACCACCCGCTGCAGCACCCCACTCTTCCTCCCGGCATTCCCACCCAGCTCCAGAATCAGCAGCCCTACAGCTACCAACAGCTTGACCCGGGCCACTGCCAGCTTGGTGAGGTCCTGTACCAGGAGCAATACGATCCCCCGCTGGAGCTGGGCCAGCCGCCTCCTCTGTGCGCGGCAGCAGGGGTCCCGGTTCCTGCACCGGGGTACGAGGGCCTCAAAATGGCCGACGCCTTTGCAGACAGCGAGATGATGGAGACGGTGGACTCGCAGCACGGCTTCGTGCTGGTCAAGTAAGCAAGATGGATTGTGAGAGGTCCACAGTGTTACCTTGAGAAGGAAGAATGGAGGAAAAGAATACAGGTACAGCTTGACCACAGTTTGCGTAAAAAACAAGATCCTTGCGGTCGTATTCTTTTTTTTTTTGTTGTTGCTGTCGTCGCTTCGACCTGATTCCTCCGAAACTCCTCGAAACGCTCTCCAGTGCCTGCGTTCTCCCGGGGGAAAAAGTCATTAATGGGAGCGTGGTTGGAACTGTGAAAGCGCTCTTATCATCCTGGACTGACGAACAGCAACGTTAGTTCAAGCTGGAACTTTTTTTTGTGTAGCATACACAGCGGAGACAAGCCCAAGAATCCAAACTCATCACATGTTTGGTATTGACATTGGTTTAGATTGTGGGCTGTCTTGCAGGATTGAATTTGCACGCTTCGTTATGTGCAGTGTTAGAACTTCTACAGCAATATCTAAGCAATAGAATCATGCTGGATTGAACAAAGCCATACTTTGGGACAAGGTGCAGTTCAAACATTGGATAATTGATGGGCCTGTCACAGCCCACTTAAGTGCACACTTTCTATCCTGTAGTATTGTTATCGCTGGTAGAAATGGTGCAAAAACAAAATTCACCACTGTTTTATTACGGTGAAGCATCGTGGGATGAATCACAATATCTTTATTACGCTGTAGAGGAGCTGTAGCTTGGACATCACCGCCTGCATCACCAAGGCGGGTTTTTTTTTTTTTTTCCATTGAACTCCTCCGATTTTGATTGACACTACATGGGTATCTGAAGGAATGTGTATGATATAAAAGGTTTCATTGGAAATTTTAGTCACTTAACACTGGATTGTGGCCAACTCATCATGTTCATTTTTTTTTTCAGCACTCAGCAAATCTACTTGAATAGGGTATGTAATTACAGAATTCTGGTAAATAGGAGAAAGATGGTGGGTCTTTGCAGTGAAGGTCAGCTTCTGGCCAACACGATCCTGGAGCACTTTCACGGTTTTTGTTTTATTTCGTTTTCCATACGGAAGCAAAAGGAAATGTAGCGAATGTGGATGTAGCAGTCCAGCCTGCCCCACAAGTCCTGTCAATCACAACTAAGACACCAAATCCCGCTCTCGCCAGTTCTGTAAACAACAAGCCGCTCTCTGTGCCATGCTACAGGAGTCTGACGCTTCACTCGGCGCTTGTTGTATGTACGCTGTGTATAATTTCAATGCAAAACAACATAAGGAATCATTTTTAGTGTGATAGTGTTCAGTGTGCCTTTACTTAATTCTTTCTAAATTAAGATCCAAATAACTTTTTTTTATTTTATCTTACCGTTCTGGTTTAAACAACAGGATTTAAATAGAACCAATTTTTTTGTTTTGTTTTTTTGTTGTTTTAAAAAAGGTACAAAAACCAAAGTCCTCTTTGAGGTTTTCCCTGTACAAGGCCACCATGTTAAAGTTTGACGCTTTTTGTTTAGTGCTTTTACTCGTCAATCAGTATACAAAAGAATTAAGAGCAATATTACTAAATAGTTATAATAATAAAAATAAAAAAAGATCATGAATCATGAATGTGCTACAGTATCATAATCACATCTCCAGCTGCCAATTACCGTTCTTTAGAAATCCAGTTCTTCATGTAGGCTCTTTGTTGTGACCACACATAAGCTAACTTGCAGTTGAGATTAAAAAAAAAAAAAAAGTTTGTGAACCAATGTGTTGTATGTTATTTGTGTTTTATATTCACTCCCTCATCATTCAGTTCAATTCAATTCAATTTTATTTGTATAGCACTTTTAACAATTGACATTGTCGCAAAGCAGCTTTATACAATCAAAAGAATATTATAAGTTTGTATGAGATGTGAACGTGTATGAATCAAAATGATAAGACTGTCCCTGATGAGCAAGCCGAGGACGATGGCGACATCTATACCGCTTAATCCTGTTTTCAGGGTCACGGGGGGGGGACCTGGAGCCTATCCCAGGAGACTTGGGGCACAAGGCGGGGTACACCCTGGACAGGGTGCCAATCCATCATAGGGCTCACACACACACATACACACACTCATTCACACACTACGGGCCATTTGGGATGGCAATTAACCTAACCTACATGTCTTTGGACTGTGGAAGGAAACAGGAGTACCCTGAGGAAACCCAGGGCCAAGCCTGCATCTTTTTAAACCGTTGCTTATGCTCCATCACACCCTTAGAAGAGCATCCACTAGGGCTGAGCAGTTAATTCGAAAGTGACATTCACAATTTCTAACTGACATAATCTTGCCCATGCTAGTTATTTCAGGGTTGTTGTTTCTCCAGGCACACAGACCCGAGGCGGGAATCGAACCCGGAACCTGAAGGCGCAAACCGACAGTGCTAACCACTAAAGCGCCATTCCGTCCCCCATAATCACATACTACCGCATATGTAGTCACATGATTCCAGTCTGTGGATGCAGCAACTCGAGCAGCTTGTACCAAAGAAAAATGCCATGTCCGTCGAAACAAACAAAAAAACAAAGCCAAACATAAGCTGCACTGCTGAAAAAGCAACTAAAAAGGTAATACCACCTGTCTGTTTCAACATGTTTAAACCACAATCATGATACCAAATATGAGAAGTGCCCGGCTCCAAAAACAGAATGAGGCCGACAAGCGCCCAGCAACGAGTGCAACCACAAAGCACCACATATTCAAAATAAATTTTGCTGTTGAATCTGGAATGAAGATTGCAGTCTCAGGACACTAGGACAGTTTTTTCCTCACTCCCAACGAATTCCGCCCGATCATGTTCACTCCTACAAGTCGGTAATTTGCACTCGCTTGCAGTCTTTTCTCACATTTACCTGGTTCTAATTCTAAACAAACTAGTATTTAAACCAGCATGACCCAATATTAAGATCAAGCAGTTAATGAATGAATGAACCAATCAATCAAAACTGTGACCATGCTGCCGAGTCAATGAACGTGTTTCTCTGCCTTGAAATTGAACTTCTAAGATAAAAGAAAAATCTGGTCACTTGTGCAGCTTTTCCTTCCACTGACCACAAGATCCCTGTCCTTATTCATCCATCTAGTTGTAAATGATACATCACAACATCTAAAGGAGCGCAGCTGAGATCATGTTCCTTTTAACATTCAGCCGACACCGAACTTTGCCACTTTTATTAAGAAATGAGACCAAAGGGCTCGGAGTGTTTAACTGCTCCCACAAACACCCTGACAGCTCGAGATAACGTCAGCAAGCACTGAGGCAAAAGTCACGTCTCCAGGCTGCCATCCAGGAAAAGAACGTTCCGTACGATGTTAGCGACGCATCGAGGAGACATTCTGGTAAACATCTCACGCGTGAAGCTGGCGCATGTGTACAAGCTAACGCGCTGAGATTTCATCTCTATCGCATTTGCAGCGCATGGGCATTAACCTGTAATGAGAAGATTTAAGGTAAACATGCTTACTTCAAAACTCGGGTAATGAAGCCTAAAAAACAGTTTAGTTTGTAAGCTGTACGTTTTGTCTCCTGGGAGACGGAACTCGTTTCGCCATGTTAAGATTTAAAAGTTTGACGACATAAAGAGCTTGCAGAGGGGGCGAGAATTTAAAGATACTGTCATTTACATTTATGCATTGGGCTGGCGCACGCCCTTATCTAGAGCGACTTACATTTTTATCTCATTACACATCTGAGCAGATGAGTGTTAAGGGCCTTGCTCAAGGGCACAACAGGGACAACTTGGTGGTCGTGGGATTTGAACCTGGGACCTTCCGAACTGTAGTCCAATGCCTTAACCACTAAGTCCTTGTACCTTTTTCCTTGTCCAAGTCCTTATCAAAGGTATCTTGTAGATGCTGGTGCCGAAACAAATCACGAAAGAGCATCAACAGAAATGTTGGGATACCTGCCATTTTTTGCCATATATTTGGGCATGGATTCAGCAGAGAGTATGGAACGGAAACTACCTCCATCGCCGACCTAGAAAAAGTCAACCCTCAGCTAGAGATTTGATGCTCACAGCTCAGCCTAAAACTCTATTTCCCAATTTTCTCCTTAATTCAGTCGTATCCAACCACCCACCCGTCAATAGAGGGCTCCCACATTAGAGCTACTACTACCAGTCAATCAGGGAGGGCCAAAGACTATCACATGTTTTCTCCGAACCAACGACCTCATCTTTTCAAGCTGCTCGCTCACGCACCGTTGGGGGCGGCGTAACACACGTTCGGAGGACAGGGCCGCTAATTGGCTGTAGAGCCATGATTGATGTTTGACGACTGAGTGCCTCAAATCCCACCCCGTTGTAGAGAGCTCGGCCAATCAGCTCTCTCTAGGCCCCCGGCTGCGAGAGGCTACAGCATCACCCGGGAATCGAACCACTGCACCTGAAGGATTTTTAATGAGTGAATACGAAAGCTTGTCGATAAACTACTGTATTGCAAAGCAAGGAGGTGATGTCCAGAAATTCTGTATTTGTCTTTTCAAAAGATTTATTTGAATAAATTCTACAGCCAGTCTGGATCGCTGTAAAACGACAGCTTATACAATTTATTCATCTTTAATAAGAGCTTTATGGTCTGGTCTGGGTTTCAGGGGAGAATGGGACATGAATATTGATGATGAATGGACAGCTCTTGGAGTAGCACAATGCAGCGCTAACAGACGGTGGCCCAGCTTTTATTTTGAGTGGCCCTGATGGCTTATATAACATTGTTGGCACATGAGCTCTTTTAATTGAGAATCCTGCCAAAGTTGAATCAACACTGGCCCGATAATGGCCAAGGAGCACCCTGCCAATGGTGTCCGAATGGAAGAACAAATATTTGGGCCCACATTTGCACTCAACCTTGACCCGACTCAATGGCTAACACTGAGGCATTGTTTTGGCAAAGTGGATTTAAATGTGGCTGAATATCTGGTGGGCCAACGTTGACCGAGCCGACAAACTGGTGTTGGCTCGACAGAACATTTCGTTTTTTTTTTTTTTGCCATCTGGGACGTTGACGCCATTGAAAACGCTCTATTTGAAACTCTGTTCATTTTAATTCTCGTGCCTTGTTCTGTAGGTAACAGTGAAGTTGTCCTTCTCTCCCTGGAGCTTTCGTCTGCCTTGAAGTGCTCAGCGCTGTAGGGGGTGCAATAACTACAACAGTTGTTCCCAAAACAAATCACTCGCAGCACAAATAATTGCATTCAAGCCCCAGGTACTAGCTATTCCTGGCTACTTCAGTGGCACCCAATGGTATATTCTAATTAAACAAGTAAATGATCTCGAATCCAAAGAGCCTTATAGAAATCCGGCGCCGTTCATTAACACGTCTGATTTAACGTCCCACTGTGTTCCCAATCGCGCGACGTTGCGAGAAGCATTTCACTATTTGAAGTATTTAATGTAAGCACAATTCCGCTGAGCTGGTTAAAGTGCTGGTGCTGCAACAAGCTCAATCTCGGTTTCCCATCGACCCCAGTAATTAATCTTACATCAGTGATCTCACCATGGTGACAGACCAGCGAGTAACCAAACCAACTGGCACTCTTTACCAAGACAAGAGAGAAGCCTGCCGGATAGATTTCATTCAAGTGAGAAACTTATTCTTACAGAATCAACATTGAATCCTTGCACATTAAAAATCTCACCCAAGTCACATCCTCTTCATACATGTTCATGAATAGATTTATCTCCGAGTCAAATATTTGGATTAAAGCATCTCATTATATATTGCATAAGGAACAAAACTTCAGGCCATACTGTTAAATGAACCACACTTGCACTTCTTCAGGTCAGTTTTGCTCAACGTTGAGAATAGCGTGTGGTGTGAAAGACCAGGAGCCTGAGGCATGCAGAGAAATACCAATGAAAAGATCATTTTCACTTCTTTGATAAGATTGAGATTTGTATCTCTGATTCACTCCCAGAACAGCCATCATTGCGTAACGCTGCAGCAGACAGAAACATCTGAAAACAATCAGCCACGGTGGCCCATCCCATGCTGACAGGAAGCACAAGGCCAGATTGCTGATGCGAATTCGGCTTTGACATGCCGAGTTGCGCGCATACACAAAACACCGTTTTCTGCACTACCCCTTAACTGTATACATGATCCATAGCAGTAGTGTGAGAAGAATACTTGAAGAGAGGAGCTGCTGAAGTAAGAAACCTGATCAGCTTAAGACGATGCGTTCAACACAACCTGCTGAATCCAGTGACGAAAGCGTGCGATCACATGCGGACGATAAGATCGTCCACTGTAACAGTATCTGGAAATCAAAGCCCTGACTACACATTAATTTTTAACATGTATATAGAATATCAAATCAGTGACAAATGTTGCCAAGAAGGTATTTAAAAGTGTGTTGAGTAAAAGACTTGAGTACACACAGAATGATTTGAAGGGAAGGTTCGATGTTTATTGACTTTATTTGGTTCCAAAAGTACAATAAATTGTTTAAAAAGGATACTGAACATGAACAAAAGGTTTACTCAGGACCTGATGCTATGGCTGTTCATACTGATAAAATAACACCCACCCCCCAGTCTCCTTTACTTAAGTAATAAACAGCCTTTCAGAGGATGTGTAGAAGAATTTTTTCATGACCCGTTCTTTAATAAGAGCGCTGATGTTGAACAGTGTTTTTTCCTTTCACATTCTGGTGCTCATCATTACTCGATCAGCTTAATACATGCAGGCCCAGGAGAGCGAGAGCTTTCCTGTCGGCCCACTGCTATATAGGAGGTGTGTTTCTCTTTGCAATTAACAGTCACACATTTCCACTGAAAAAAAATATAATTAAACCTAAACATACAAACTCATAAAAAATAATCTATGTGCATTTCTCAGCTTTAATGGCACATACGACCAAGACGGCTGGAATAATAAGCACAAAAAAGTCAAACTAAACCAGCAAAGCTAAAGCAAGGAGAAAGTCTGTTGCAGGAGGAATTATACAATGCAGTGGTCCCATGTTGAACAGTGCAGCACAGTGTGCTGAGAGCTCTACCAAAACAAACAAACTGGCATTTCACACCATGGACTGCACAAGCTCCAGGCTGTGAAAGCAGGGCTTTAAAGTGGATGTGTTCTGGATTTTAGCAAAGAAATGGCTCTTAAAAGAAGACAGAGGTAGCTGGGATGAGTTTACTTACAGAGAATTAATTTACCAAAGCGCCTGCGAAATGGGTCTAGTGGTACAAAATGACTAAAATGGTCAATAAGTTAAGGCCAACATCCAATTACTGACCATATTATTGAAAAAGCATGAACCATGTTCCTTTGCTAGATGCTTTTATCTAATCCCGATATTCGTACGTCCCTTTACTCTGCACATTTTAGAGTTTTCCCTGCTGACGCCACATCCATCTCTGGCAATATGAACGAGAGCAGGGAAAACACGAACATGTGGGTGCAGATCCATATAATCCAGGAAAACACACTATCCAGCGTCGCGGTGAATGAAGCATGAGCACGGGTGCAACCTTTGATCATTCAATATCATTGAGAGTAAATAGGAGCTACACAGACATTAAGACACAACCAATCAAAATCACCAATAAATATAATGCAAGAAGTCTTGCTTTGTCGTGGTTGTTCGGGTAAACCCAAGGACGAATGTTCAGGCCAAGGCGAGAACTGGGGAGAGAAGAAGAAAGAGTGGATGAATGTCAGGGAGGAGAAGAAAGGGGAAAAAAAAAGCATACGTAGCCCTATTCCATTAGAGTAGTATAGGACACATACCACTTATAGCTTCCTGAGCAAAGTACTTCACATCCATATCTGTGTCTGTGACGAGCTTCTCCAAAACTGGCTTCACCTCCGTTTGCAGAGAGCTGAGGAACACACAGTGTGAGTGTGAATTCTATCAAAGCAAAGGAAAAACGGAAGGTAGCTTCAAAATCAACTTACTTGCTGTCTACAACTGGTCCGATTTTCTGTAGGCATTTGGCTACATTGAAGCGCACATTGGCAACCTGGTCGTTGGACATCTTTAGAACAATGGGCAGCATGTGCTTGGTGGTGATCTCCTGCCCACATGCCTCAGAAAGAGCCTGGCCAAGAAAGGTATGAAACAGAACTGGTTCCTATTTAACAAATCACTGGTTGAACAAGTAGGGCAAGTTCTGAACTGCTTCAAATCAGCATCATGGTTTTCACATCTCACATCCTGGACCTAAGGACAGAGCTACCCCATTCATGTACGAAATGCTTCACATATGCGAGACCTCTGTCCGACCTTAGTAGATCTCTGATTGGTATGAACGCCTATATTAGAAAAGGGAATATGCTTTTAATAATTAAGTCTTACACAATTTAAAATTGCCCTTCAGTCTTTTATACCCAATACATTTCCATAACATTGTGATGGTCAAAGGTTTAAATAAGGAGTACATCATGGTTTACACAATCATGGCAACTGTTCCCACAAAAGCACACAATTTGTCCCAATCTTTCCCTTCACTGGAACTAAGTGCACATGATCCAGCTTGACTGTCCCGCTGTGCACAAACCAAGCTCCAGTAAGACATGGTTTTCCAAGGAGGTGTGGAAGAACCCTAGTATCCTGCACAGAACTCCAACATCAAACCCACTGAAAACTAAATGTACTGGCATATACAATATGCAAGCATAACCTGATAACTATCTAAAAACAATACCAAAATATTAGAAAAAGGAATTCATAGTGAATGCCTCCTTCACAAGCATTGGTCCTAATTACATATGAACTCACGTTGATGCAGAAGAGAGTGGTCATCCTATGCAGGTAGTTGGGGTCGTTAGCCATGCCGAGCACTTTGGGCACAATGGTGTTCTGAGCCCACTCTGCTCCAAACTTCTCCACAAGCTTCATCAGGTTACAGGTGGCAGCTTCCCGGATTGCATAAACTGTTGAATGTTAAAACAGAAACAAAGGACGTGTGTAATGCAGTGTGCCTTTGAATGTCATGTAGAGCAAGAAGAAATCTGCTGCTCTGACTCTAGTGTGCTTATGCAATAAGTCTGGCCTGCTGCGACTGACAGACAGGAACATTCCTGTGATGTAACCCATCTGTGTGTGTGTGTGTGTGTGTGTGTGTGTGTGTGTGTGTGTGTGTGTGTGTGTGTGTGTGGCCATAGAAAATTGGTTGTTTTACAGAAACAAGAAATATAAATTTGAAAAATGTTGACCAGACCACTTAGTTAGACACATATGATACTAAAGCAGTGCATAAGAATCAATTAATTAACTTGAATTTAAAACAAAAGTTTCAAACAAGACACTAAAGCATCTCAATATTGGGCGAATCATAAACAACTCAGACCAGAAATAATTTAAGTAAAAAAATATATATATTTTTTTAAAGGAACAGGGTTATGAAGGTCAGACCCAAATTTGACCCTGGATCACATCTACGCGGTGAAAATGCTTGCCGTAGAGCCAATACGGCTCTTCAAAGCTACTGATGCAGAGAAGCCTAACCGGGCCAACGAGCTGACCTACATACTGAGCGGTGGCTTTTCCTGTGGGCCGACCACACAGCAGCCAGGAAAGCAGTTAGGGAAAGGGTACTGGCAGTGTCGGAGAAAAAAGGGAAACAAGAAAAGAGAAATAAAAACAGTTGAAGAAGAAAAAAAAAAGAAACAGGATGAGAAAATTAACAAAAGATCAAGAAAGGGCAAAAGGCCAGTACAAATTTAAAAGGGAATGAGACTCAGGAAAAGGCAGAAGCCATTTCCTGGGTGCTGCAGGATTCTTATCAGGCTCGCAGACTGCAGACAGCGAAAGCTGCCGAGAAGCACGTCTCACTCTTTCTCCTCTCTTTGGCAATGAGTGGGGGAAAGGGAGGAGCCAAGAAGAAGAAACAGCAGATCTATTTAGTAATCCGATCAGTAATGTGCCAAGTATGCTAGTGTGTGAGAAAAGTCTCTCTCAGACTATGGATTCAGTACATTCTTACTACAAAAAGAAACAAATAAATACATAAATGAAATAATACGTATAAAAAGAGACTAGATTCAAAAATAGATAAAAAAATAACAAAACACCGAAATATTTTTACATACACTTTTACCAAATCCGCTCACAATCTTAATGAATAAATGCTGTTATTGGGCACAATGGCATTTTGGGAAAGGTGCGATAAGCAATTAGAAGCAGGGATTTCCAGACGGCACCAGATGCTCACTACCTTATATTTTTCTAACGAGCAACCTAAGCGGACTTACCATGGTCAACCAGCCATGCCATGCACAGAGAATTCAGCTTCTCATCAAAGAACTCCACTCCCTAGGTAAACATGGGGGATGAAAAATAATAGATTAGCCGGTCACTTAACTTATGACTGGAAATTCACACAGAAAAAGAAAAAAAAAAAAAAAGAATGCTACAGACATCACAAAGTTGTGAAACAAAACAGACCTTTTCCCACCATGAATAAAATATGTTTTGAGGAAGTACAGGCTGAAAAACTGAAAATTTTTTCAGGACAGTTTATGTCTATTGTCTTATCAGCGATGTTCAATTCATGATCTACAGCTTAAGTCGAACTTAAAAGAGGAATAGAAAATAAGATTAATGGACCAAAATCAGCTTCTCCACTCAAAACTGTCGTGGGGAAAAGTCCAGATAACTAAGATGAACACATCTGAAACAATTCTGATTCAAGTTCAAATTTACTCTGCAGCACAGGTGTGAAAGGTGGGATGAACTCACCAGCTGGCCTGCCAGCAGTGGCATGTACTCAATAATGGCCAAACGCACCCTCCATTTGGCATCTTCTGCCAATTCTACAATAGCGGGCAGCAGGGACTGAGAGAGCTGGCGAATACCTATCACCTCGTTCACACAGTCCAGGTTGGAGATGATATTCAGACGCACTTCAGGACACTGCAAACAACAAAGCAATATATATATATTTTTTAATTCAATTGAAATTTTCAATCATTCATTCAATTTAAACAGCTTGGTATTGTGACAAAAAAATCTGCATGTAACACTGACAATATATAGATCTTTGAGGGTTAGCAAACAACTCAGGAAATTTTTCTATTTAGTCAGATATGAATATCAGAATATATGCCACATGGTTTAATCATGAGATATTGCTTATATATTACAGAATACAACTGAACATACTTCTTACATGAAGGAACTTAAAAACATTCCTCGCTTTCATCCAAAAAGACAAAATGTGTTTGCAGTCTGCTAAACAAAACCGAAAAGGCTTTAATATTTCCATAAAAGGTTGCTTGAGGACTCAGCTGCAGATTTTGTTGCAGCTCTTGCGTACATTTGCCAGACCTCGGATGACTTGCTACCAAACGTGATATTGTGATGAGTGACTCAAACCCAGACATCATTTTGCTTTGCCAGACATGAGGTTGACTATAGGAAGCCAATGGAAACATGCTGCAGGACAGAATCTGTGGACTCCAGGTCTAAACATTTTCAGAGCAAATGTTTGACATTTGAGAGTAAGCCAATAAAACAGTGGAAAACACAAACACAGGAGGCAGAGTTTTGGGAAGGACCTCATTTAAATGTTTTGAGTTTGGCAACTGGCCAACTTCACAACAGGGCCAAAGGTCAATTCCGTTTCAATAGGGAGGGAAAATAAATAATATTTGGGGTCAATTTATTATTTTTTTTTTTTTTTATGTGTATCTTTGTTGCCAAAGATGCAACTGAAAGCTTGCCTGTTTTTTTGGAAGTAATTAAGGTTCCATTAATCAAGAGAATTAAGCATGAGAAAATACATTAAACCCCCAAAGTGATGTTTTCTACACTTGCACCTCATTCTGAGTCTGCTAGTGACTGTTTCACAACTGGAATGCTCCATAAGGTCCAATTTATTTAATTAAGTTGTTGCTGTATTCAGTACAAATGGCCAACATCCCCATTCCGTTCTAAAATTACCCTCATTTCCGCCACCTCTCACGCTATTCTTTGATGACTAATTAGTAAAAACCCTTTTTAATTACACACTGGCAAAATGATGGAATTAAAAGAGAAAAACAAGATGAAGTTCTTTCCGAGTAATCTTTTGGCCTCTTTAAAAAAAATTTTTTTTTTAAAAACATAATCTGTGTCTTGGAATTTAATCAAAGAATTCATTTTAATTACTGTTAAATTACTAGATAAAAGCACTTGAGAAGGAAACAGAGCTTGTGTTCCTCATAATGCATGCAGAAAAGGGAGACTGAAGTGGGCAGAGGGCCCAATAAACTACCTCGTCCTTCAGCTGGGCCAGGAAAAGGGGGAGCAGATGCTCCACGGTGTTGTCCTTGCCCAGGATAGTGGAGAGGCCCATGATGACGGAGGCCAGAGCAGACTTCACATGCTGATTTGTGTCTGACACCAGTTCCTGTTGGACAAGCATAAGGAGAGAGTCGAGGAGAACAAATTAGCAAATTCATTCATAGTGGTTCTAATCAGAGACACAGTGATTACCTTCATGCCATAAGACTTGACAACCTTTTGTCTCAATCACATTACCTGGAAAACATGCAACAGCAGGATTGGACACAGTTGGAAAATAACTAAATGCATCAAATCTCCATTCATCCAGTGTAGAAAAAAAGGGAGAAAAAATATCGGGAGTTCAAACCAGAGAGCCTAGCCTACTCGTCACGTTTCACCAAGCCAGCATAAGTTTGTTGACAAGCTAAGCAGGAGACACTTTAAAACAGGAAAGAGCCACTCTTATATAAGCAAGTAACAGATATCAAACATTAGGCAGCTGAGTCTTTAGGTCTACTGTGATTAAACAGGTCCAGTGCGCCTGTTAAAACTGTTCGGTTAATCACAAAAAAATAGCTTGTCCATTAAGCCATACCAGAAATAAAAATAAAGTTATTCTATCTGAAGCTGACTGGACATAAAAAAATAAAATAAAATAAACTAGAATAGCATAGACAAATAGCAACAGAAATTCTAATAAATAAAAAAGGTAGTTGTGAACTACGGATTTGTCATTAATGAGCAAATAATACACTATATTTCATCTACACTGCAACCGAGAGTCAACTAAGACAAAATAAGAAAAATAATAGCTAGGCAGTAATTTTTTAAAACTGTTACAATATGCCTTTTTGGCATTCTGAAATCATCATAAAAGTCTGTGTGAATGGAAGTAGCACTCAGTTTGATTTTAATGGGGTTCACTAAACCTTGTAACATCCAAAAAGATGTAAATACACTGATCCTGCTTACGGACATAACATTAAGGACAAAGAAAGCATCAAACACTTCAGGTCTCCATTACCTCAAAATGTTAGGACAATCGGACTATAGTAAGTGACAAGGGGTTAATTTATTGGCCTGCATGACGCGAAGACCACATTAATAGTAATGGAACTGGGTTTAAAAAAAATTTTTTTTTTTAAATTTTTTTTTAAAGTGATAACTTTTTTCTTCGCTGACGACAAAAGCATATTCCAGGACTCAAAGAGCACGAGGAACTGTTTTCGCACATGAAATGACCATTACATTGTGCACCATAATCAAAGCTAAAGGCGGTCAAAAAAGATTGAGTCTGTGACTTCTTTGCCCAGGCAGTGTATAATTATAGGAATAAATACTTAACATATAGCCCATCTAATCAAAAATGTTCCTCTTAACTCCAGACAAATTTAGTCCAATATTCACTATACTTTAAAAGCCTATTTCAATCTGAGGACGTACAGCTTATCAGCCTGAACTCAGAAATGATACACTGATATTTACTAATGTAGTATCAACAGTGACCCCTGCTGCCCATGGACTCCAGGAAAGCTGAACACTAGTTTTGTAAAATTAGTTGACCTCTAAGCCATGAGATGTGGAAGAGGAAAGGGAGGTTAATATGTAAATTAGTTAATATGTAAATTAGTTAATATGTAAATTCTAAAGTATAAAAAATAACCCACCCAAAAGAGGAACTTGGGCATAGAAAAACAATGGGCATATACGAGGGATGTATCCATAACCCTAAAGATGTGACCTCCTGTAATTTGTTTCATGAGCTTTTGCTGGCTAAAAAGTTACATCATGCAGCTAAGCTGACACGAATGTGAAAAGAATGATGAAACTAGATTACCTTGACACAAGGCAGGACATGATTCATGATCATATTTTCCCGGTTGTCATCTGGCAAATTTTCACAGAATTCTGCAAGGGGAGAAAGAAAAACATTAAAGATGGAAATGTATACCAAACATTGTATAGCCCTTTTGCTTGTTGTTTAAGTATTAGGCACAATGAACAGTCTAGCTTACCTTTCACTTTATTTGCAGCTGCGGCCCGCACCTCTGCCTCACAATCTTTCAATAAACTCTGAAATGCTGGGACCAGATCGTTCTTGGTGATCTCTGGACCCACTGCTTTTTGCAGCTTAAAAAAGGAAACAGAAAAACCACCACTCTTAAATAAATTCGCCCAGCGTTAACAGTAAACAGAGGTTCCAACTTGCTAACAAAACAGTCCTAACCACAAAACACATGTGTGGACGGGAAGGCAACATGTTAACAGCATAATGAAATAGGAGTATTGGTTGAACTGTCAGTCTGTGGAGTAATGTATTAAATATTTACCAAATCAGCATGTCTAGAACGTTATATTTAAAACTGTCTACAGCTGTGGAGAAAGGTTTACTATTGATCAAGTGACTTATGCATACATCTGTTCACCAGTAATATATAATAATTGACAAATCGTCCTCGCCACAAACAGGAACACAAGAGATACACAATATATAAAAATCATAAGAAAATAATGGCAGCCTTAACACTGACAAAGAAAATATTAAATGAAGCAAAATACATCCTATCATACACATTTGATGTTTTAAAAATTCATTTATTTTTAGACATAAAAAAGCTCATTCCACATTTTACAAAGAAATGAGCCACATTAATTTCTTTGACTTAGTCAACACGTTAAAAAATCTGTCTGGGTCTAACTGACTCCATATACCATACCATTAAATTATATGCAAAAACGGCCTGTTGGTTCCGGTGCGTATGAGAATGTCAAAGTTTTGAATAGGCAAAGTCTGGTGGGACTGTTTCTTAATAATTGACACAACCACTTATTCCATCTACTGACTTACATTACAAACAGTTTAGCAGTTATGTGGGCTTACCTCAGAGAACTTGTCTGCTACCATGTAGCGAACCCTCCATGACTTATCCTCAGCAGCCTGGCGCAGTGTGGGCATCACAAGACCTTCCAAGTCTTCTTGGGGCAGCAGGGTGGCGATACTGACACAAGCTTCGACTGCTAGCAGCCGCACAGAGTCCTAAAATATAGCAGGGGACACACCATCTTAAACACCATATGTATAGCTGGATGTGGGCATGGGTAAATCTGGAGTATACCAGCATGTTAAGATCACTAAGTTGCAAAACAATTTAGGACACTGCAAAACTTCAACTGCAATGGATACTAGAGCTGTGATTCATAGGTTGACTGTTGATCAAATTGAAAATTGCGATACCTAAAAATTTAAGATGATTTCTGATTTGTTTCAATCAGCTACATTTCTTACAGGTCTTGCAGTACTAAAAACTAAAAGTATCTAATAAAAACTGAAATGCTGTGCAACGCATGTTTGTTTAAATGTGAAGTCTTGTACACAGCAAAAATCTTTTTTCCTTCCAATATTCTGCTCTACACTCCAGTACAGTAGGTGGCAGTAAAGCAAATGGCTGAAACTCAAATGAAACAAGACTTCTACAAAGCCAGAGTATTTTGGGGTATTTTGCAGGTGCTATACAAAACCATTTACATTAAATATAAGCATTTAAATATTCACCTAAACAACTGAAAAACTACTTAATTACTACTAATTAAATGAACTGAATCAACCAATTTTGAGTTTGGAAGAGTTTCTGACAGTAACAAATAGTGGATCAGATACCGCTTTATACGAATTCTCCCCACCCATTTTACATGTTAAAGACTTGATCAAGTATTGACACAAATATTGTCATGTGACCAGTCTATCTTATAAGTGTGTACAAATGCGCATTTACCTGCTCATCGGAAGCCAGTGCAGTAAAAAGTGGGATGATGTCACTCTTTACATAGTCAAGCTCTAGCACCTTGGCAAACTCGCCCAGTTTGGAAGCGGCAGCCCGCCTCACCATGGGTGTATCATCCGAGCAAAGGGTACGGAAATACCTACGGAAAAGACATCATAGGCAAAGCACACTGAGTTTATACTGCAACATGAGATTTATTATAATTAAAAATGAGTGACTAAACATGGGTGGTGCTCACTGGCGGATCTCGGCCTTGACAGTGCTGGAGACACGTGGGTAGCAGACACTGAACAGACCACAGGCGGAGGTGCGAGATGTGAACCAGTCACCGCTGGCCAGTCGTTTAACCAGGGGCTCAAAGTGCACCTCCAAGTCTACAGGTGAGTGCTCCTGAGATATCTTGCGCAGTGACTCCACAGCTTTATCTCGAACCACTGTCTCCTCCACAGTGGCCAGGCTCTCAAGTGGTGGCTGGGGAAAAAGTCAGTTATAATGCAGTTATGAGGTCTCCAAAAATGGTCACAAAAATGTGACTAAATTGTTGAAGTATAAAGTCCTGATCAATAGTTCAATTATTCTCTTCAATTTAACTGGTCAAAAGTCTTACCAGAAGGCAGTGCACATACTCCGGCCCTCCAACCAGCATGGTGAAGTTCCCCAGCTGTTCAGCCAGGGCAAGAAGCACCTCATCCTCATCATAAATAGTGTCTGCATAAACAGAGAGGAATGCTTTAGTGTGTAAGACATTGTTAGAGATAAATGCATTTATCAGATAAGTAAATAAAATAGAATGTAGTCTGAGCTATATGAGATTTTGCTGATATGATATTATGATCTCTTGTCTGTCTGTCTGTGGTCTTTCCTGTCTAACAGAACATCCCATTGTCAAAATAGCAAACTAGCTTCCTTAAGTCATTCTCAATTAGTCCAGTTTTAGTTGCATATAAAGACATATAAATCTCAAAGCAAAAGAGAAAAGGGGGGGGGGGGGGGGGCGGGGGAGACAAAAAAAAAGAAGAAAAAACATACCAGTAAGGAAAGGTAGGAGCTCTGTGCGTGTCCTTTCAACACCCAGAGCCAGGGCAATAGTTGACAGTTTTTTGATGCTGTTCAAGCGCAACTGCAGATACAAACAAACAAATATATGAATTTACTCAGACTCTACGCAACAAGATCTATAATGTCTATCATTTTCTCAACCTATATAGGTTCATATTAGGCAAAAGTTGCTTTGAACTATTTATGACCTGATCATCATCACCGGACACTTTAACCCACTGACAAAATCTCACCTAGACAGTGCTGAAAACCCACCCACTAAGCTTTTAAAAAAAAATAAAACACACCAGCGCAAATAATAGCAATAGCTTACAAAGATTTCTGATGCCATCCCAAATTACAGCGTTCACATGCGTGCACAGTTTTTTACCCTATCTACATAAACTGTAATTAAAGAAATGTGATAATTCACTGTTTTGGGGTAAAAGGGCTTAATTTTATGACTAGCTTACTTTTGCCTCATACTGCATTTTAAATTAACATTTAAATATAGTTTTCAAAATAATATCTAAATTTTCCATTTAAACACATTGGACAATTTGAATCCTGCTTTTCTTTTGGCAAAAACACACCAATCCATAAACCAAAAGCCATCTTACGATCTTAAATGCGAGGTCTGTGATTTGATGCACGCATTATCCATTAAACACAAAAGAAGAGAACGAGAAAGTTAATCTTCATGCTATGACTAATATTACTGATATTTTGAGGGGGAAAATAGTCAAGAATGATGCTCTTGCAGTTTTTCAGCTATGGCTGTATTGGTCAAAAATGAGATTGATGTGCGTTTTGTGCACAGGAACATTTCGAAGAAGACCGATCATGTGTCATGTGTCAAATCAGCGATCTACTTTTGTTCCCAGGTATGATTTGCTTCAATATCTGATTCGATCCGTGCCCGAGTATGCTGTATTAATCCTCAAAATGAGCTCTTGCGCATGGTTTCCAAGCCTGGAACGATTCTGTTCTCACAAATCAAAATGAAACCTACTTTGGAGTTAAGTGGTCCCAGAAACAATCCCTAAGCCCTTATGTGAAAATACCTGAGGGTTACTGTCTGTGCAATGTTTCTCCCACCCAGCTACACCAAACTGCCGCTAGTACTGCATTCATGACCAAGTGGGAACTGTGACTCCCCAGTAGATAAGATATGTTTGAACAGCTCTCCAACTCGTAATTGCTACTTGGAACATTAGAGGTTTGCAAGAGTGTGAACTTCAACACAGCAGCTGAGCTCTCACAGTAAGTAAAAATGAGAAACAGTGTCATTTAAACTGCTTAAAAGATTTTAAGCAGCCTCTTGAGTTTCTGTTCATACATTTACTGAATACTGGCTGATAATTGAAATGTTAATTCACTTTTCAAGGGATCTTTTATCAAAGTGCCCTGGCAAGTATTTTCCAGTGCTGTTAACAGTGAATTATTTAATATGAAAAAAATAATTGAAAAAAAATAAAGCGCAACCAACTCTTTAATTCCAGTTACGCAGACAGCATCAAAAACTGCAAATTCAATTTACTCCTGACTTTACATGAAAACTCTAGCGACAAGCGGCATTTGAGGTGGTAAAATATTACCATTCCTTTACAATCCTCCTCCAAACTGTTTTTTAATTAATATCAAACCACAATATTGTGATTCTTGCAAATAAATAAATAACCCCAATACAAATCTAATCAGCATCGTCACTACCAGTCAAAGGTTTGGACACAACCAATTCCATGAATTAACTCCATTTTTAAAGCTGGTAACTCTAAATGAAATTCTCCTCTGCAGCAGAAGAAAATTTAAGTCGTGCTTTCCTGGGATGTCTTCATGAGAGCCGGTTTCATTACAATTCTGGTTGTGTTTTGCAAATGCACATAATACTGTTATAGCAAAAAATAAATAAATAAATAAAAAATAACTGACTCTTGCTACTTAATTACATTATCCAATATACATTATTTCATGGTTTTTACATTTTCATTGTTATGGGATGTATAAAAAATGTCATAAATAAAACCTTAAATTAGAAGTTGGTAAACTCTTGTCTGGTACTGTATGTATTATGATAATATCGTATCGGGTGGTCCCTGTTCATTCTCATTTCTACTCTAATGTAAGAAGGAACAGGAAAAAAATGAGATTCCAAGGCATCATGAGTGTCACACAGGTCAGTTTGCCAAGCCTGGTTCTGTTGCACATTTGTCACATTTTTTGTGCGAATTCCTTACTTGCAACACAGATTGTTAAAAAAAAAAAAATCTGCTATTAAACATCCACTTCCTGAAGTGGTTTACCTGTGTACCCTAAGCGAATGAGTGTGTGTGTTTGAGAGAGAGAGAGAGAGCGCGAGTTGGGTGATCTATGATCCATGAATTCAGAGAATTCCTCAGGATTCATCACGACCGTGATCATCACTAAATTCCTTAATGAAAATTAATGAATTGTCGCATCTATATTCCTCGTGGTATCCTAATCTCAATGAGGATAGGCCTGGGGAGTATCCTGACGAAAATCTCACACCTTAACCGGAATTAGACCGTGTTTTTCAATGAATCCTGCCACCACCTCTAGGACTGGATCGCTAGAACAGAGCTTGAATTCAAGTAACATTAATTGAAATTCGTTTTAACCTAAAGCGACCAGACTGCGAAATTAGCATTTCTTTAAACCTGTGTCACACAACACAGTAGCACTGGCTTGCAGCTTAGCATAATGCTCACACGGAAACATCGCTAGCAGACTAGCTTGTTTTTCAATGATTTGTCGTTTTGTATCAAAACGTGAAAACATACTTAAGGTCTTAAAAATCCAAATATATCCATCACTGGAACGCGCAATGAGTATGTAGCACTGTCTAGTTTATTACCATTACGCTTTTTTTTAATAAGATTTAATATAAACGACGGCGCCGGCCGTTTGAACGCTACCTAACTAGCCCTGGTAGCGTTAGCTAGCTAACATTAGGAGCTGTATTTCTATTTATAACATAATTTTCTTTTTAAAACTTTGTCCTAAATGTTATTACACATGAATAAATATATATTTCCCCTTATACCTGTACATCTTCATTTCTTAATTCATCGATTAAAACAGCAATAGGATAGAGAGAATCGTCTCCTTCTGCTCCGGCCATTTTGGATTTTAGGCTTGGTTCCGCTTGTACTGCGCATGCGCAACTTGAGGCCCGTTTCGCCGCAGTCTTGGGAGAAAATCCCGCCAAATTAAAAGAGTTTTCTACCAAATCCTGGATAGAGGAAATAACAATTTATTATTAAAGTGATTAGTATTCAGTATACACCCTGTTTTCATTTTGGTCCACGTATACTTACCAAAAATGACAAAAACATTAAACTTCATTAGAGGAATCCACTGATTTATAATTTACTAATCAGCAAGACAGCTAGGAACAACAAACTAGACAAAAACAGCATTGTATGCTACTGAACCCAGAAAATATATGTTTAGGTAACAGACCTGTTACATTTATAAATCTACTGCTTTACAATTTCACTTTCTCATATCCATCCATCTTTGAGCCTCTGTAGTCCAACTAGGGATGACAGAGGCCAATTATGTTGATCACCATTGTATTTATTCCCATTTTATGACCTCAAGTCAACATTCACACACTGTGGGCAATTTGGGAACACCAGTTAGCCTAATCAACATGGGAGAAAACCCACCAATCACTGGTGGCATTTCACTGTTACAGATTCTTCCTCATGGCATACAATACACAAGAATCCTTCTTCAAATGACTGTAGAAATGAATTGCCCACCATATAACATTCTCCCAAGAATTTGTAAACTCAAATAAGTAGGATGTCATGGTAAAAAATTGGAACAATTGCTATCTGTAACCCTGTAATAGTAATTTAGCAAAGCTATGCCAAGAATTGCAGTGTTGTGAATGGCACGCAAGTTCTTCTATACCAACACTGGCAAAATATGCCTGCATTGTGAACACTTTGTGTACAGGACCACAACTGAATGGTCTCAGGATCCTTTACTGTTGGTATGACACATGACTTGTTCTCCCCGTGCTTGGTGGGTTTCCTCCGGGTACTCCGGTTTCCTCCCACAGTCCAAAGACATGTAGGTTAGGCTAATTGGCGTTCCCAAATTGCCCGTAGTGAGTGTATGTGTATGTGTGTGTGTGTCTGTGCCCTGTGATGGATTGGCACCCTGTCCAGGGTGTACCCTGCCATGTGCCCTAAGTCTCCTGGGATAGGCTCCAGGCTGCCCGTGACCCTGAATACAGGATTAAGCGGTATAGATGATGATGATGATGATGACACATGACTGATGATAACGCTTACCTTTTCTTCTCCAGACTTCCAGAGAAGTTGCTTCTTTGATGATAGTGAAATGTGCGAACTTGAGCACTACCATCAGTCCTGTGTCATGCCAAGCATGTTAATAAAGCATCCTGAGACCATTCATGTGTTGGGTTGTTTCTCAGCCAAGGAAGTAATTAATTCATAATTTTGCCTAAGAACACAGCCATGAATAAAGAATAGTACAAAAACATCCTTAGAGAGCAAATTCTCCCAGCCATCCAAGAACAGTTTGGTGACAAACAATGCCTTTTTTCCAGCACCTTGCCATAAGTGACTTGGGGAACAAAACATAAAATCTTTGGGTCCATGGCTTGCTAACTCCCCAGACCTTAATCCCATTGAGAACTTGGCAATCAATCCTCAAGAGGCAGGTGAACAAACAAAAACCCAGAAATTCTGACAAACTCCATGCATGCGTCATAGTCAAAGTCATAAATTCTGGAGAAAAAGTTCTAGAGAACCTAAATATATTTTTAGACATCAAAATATTAATTTCTACTAGTCCCAATATTGCTTTAGAATTCTCCTACTGCACAAGTCATGCATAAAAATGTATTGCACTGATGTACAATAAACTTGACATGGTGGTAATAAAAATATAGTTTTATTTATTTCAAATGATGTACATCCTGTATGGGATGGCAGCTTAGTGGTTGGCACAGTCGCCTTGCACCATCAGGGCCGGGGTATGAGTACCCCTCACAATGTCTGTTTATTACTGCTCTACTGTAATAATGAATAGGTTTTAAATGACTCTTCAACATTTTAACATTTTGCTGTACTGAATAAGAAACACAAAACCTGTTTCCATTATACTTGCAAGTTCCAAAAGTCGAAGAGCATTTTTTAAATTAAAATGCATGACTTTACAGTGCATTACTGCCTCGGGTCTGTGTGGTTTGCATTTTCTTCCTGTGCTTGGTTGGTTTCCACTGGGTGCTCCGGTTTCCTCCCACAGTCCAAAGACATACATACACTGAGCGCTTAAGAAACTGCCACAGAAACGATGGCTATCGTATCCATTGCCCGCAATGCCGGATGGCATTGGCATGTGGACGGACCAAAATGTTTTCTTCCTAACGATTTTCTGATGTTGAGAAAAGTCAAATAAATACTTGTGTCATCACAAAGACATCAGTTTCACTCCTTAAAAAAAAAAAAAAAAAAAACTCAGCAATGAAATTTAAAATTTAGATCATGATGAAATACACCTTCTTAAATTGCTCCATTGTAACTCCATAACACACAGTGACTGGAATTCATAATTCACACTTGGAGCTATCAAGTCATCAGATAAGACCAAAAACAAGCCAGAGGCTTTTGCAAAGAAGAATAGCATTATCAATTCTATAACCACAAGGACATTTATACCAAAAAAATCTTGTTTTCTTTACCAGTGCATTAACAATCTGGCCAACAGTGATCATTTACCTAAATAGCAACCCCAAGCACACTGTACTTCCGAATCAACATAAGGTGGTAGGACACAAACAGATTTAAAACCTAACTGGGGTTTGACTTGAGGAGGAAATTCCACATACACAAAGCTGATAATACTAAAGAGCCTAAAATACCTTTAACTGAGGGGTGGATCAAAATCTTATAAAGTTACCTCTAATATTGTCAAAGCATCCCCTTATATTAAAGCTCAAATATTACACATTGCAAGGATTAATTTTTCCAAAGCACTAGGCAACTGAGACAACATAACATTCAATAGACGTAATTCGGATATGAACGATCAGGACTTAATCTTATCACTATGTGCGATTAATAATTCTCCTGACCATGTCAAAGCACATTCTCCAAACCCTGGTAAATGGTTTAAATTATACTGGGATGTTATGAATTGCTCTCTCCAAACCGCCTCGGCTCTGCGCTTCATGGAATGAATGCTTGCAAGGAGACTAGAAGGGGACATGCTGAGAAGAGGAGGAGGGGGACCGTCAGCTGTAAATAATCAAGGAGCTGGAGGCCAATGCGGCTGACGTCAAGCATTCCCGTCTCACAACACGCTCCCTCTGATCCACCCGTGTTACCAATGAACCGTACTCTTCTCTTCACATGCCTCCCTCATACTTTCCATCCGGAGCTTGTTAATGTCAATGTGCAATTCCTTTACACTGGTCCTCTGTAAGGTCAAGGTGTACCAAGGCAACCACGCCCTCCTGTTTGTATAACATCCAGCTAAGCTCTTTTATCTCCTCTTCCTCTGGTAATCAAAATAAAACAGCTTGAAGGGGAAACCGTCTGCATTAAAAACATGGTTGATGAAGCACAGTTGAGTACTGTGCGAAAAGATACGGCGTTTAATGTATTTTTAAAAGATAGGGAGGAAGTTCTACACAGATTGATAATAATAAGTGAAAAGCAGTACATTATGTATTACAATGGCATGAGTATCATCAATAGTCTTTTTTATGGTGAGTAGTAATTCCTATAGAGTATTATGTATAGATTTATTTGTGCAGTATTCTATCTATCTATCTATCTATCTATCTATCTATCTATCTATCTATCTATCTATCTATCTATCTATCTATTTTATGTACAGTACAATTTGTTCTCTGTTATTCCCGTGGCCACTGTCTTATGTGTAAATGTTCCTTAATGTTCCAGCATAGAATAGTTACACTGATTATTTCATAATGTCCACGTAAATGAAACCTGCCTCCACTACTGTGCATGCCTTATTACCTTGAAGAGAACATTTGTTCCCCAAATAAGTCTGTTTGTTCTTCTTTTTCTTTTGTACCCCTAATGCATTATCTCCGGAAAAAAAAAAAAAGACATGAAAACCCCTGAAGTGCAATTTTCTCCAATATTACAATGTCATTTTGTCAGCACAGGCAAAGGAGATTTACTTTTGCAAATAGCATGCAGTACTTAGAATATTATGAAAAAAAAAAAGTTATGGGTATGTGGTCTTAGGACTGGCTTTTATTGTCAGTGTGGAAGTGAAACTTTATGTACTGTAACCTTAATTTCAACGAAATAAATAAGGGATTGATGAGGACCCCTTCATTTCTCTGTGTAGATCACAAAGTAATGCATTGTCATGGTCAGAGGTACCTTCTTATGTGCATGATATAAGGTGTCAACTGTAGAAAGAACATTACTATCGTTCGCATTATATACAGTACACACAGTATACGTACTGTATATACGAGACGCATTCAAGATAAACCAGGACTTGTGACTGTGCAGAATTATGAGTAAAAACTACCTGCATTTCTTTATACAATCTCCTGCTACACTAATGCACTCTTCCCAGCCTTTCACTAGTACTTGGATTCTATCAAGGTAAAAAGTTCTCAGTACACCAGATCAGGCTGCCTGCTTCACATCTGAAATGCTGGCCTCCCAGGAACTCCCTTAACGTCCCAAATACTGTATATGGAAATGTCTTGGAGCGAGTACAGGACTGCCCTAGCCGAGTTCCTATAATGTGGTGTTTGGTAATGATTTCATTTACAGTTCCCACAGACAGATTCGTCTCTCCCGCAAGTTCCTGACAAATTAAGGATCAGGCTGATTGTTCAAAGAAACGACTGCAGTGAGTCTGAGCCACCTGGGACAGGAACGTCATTATACGGATGTGTAACCTTCTTTTAAACTTTTGCACCATTCAAATGTTTCACTGCTGCTAAGAGTCTCATCACTGTACTTTGTTCAAGAAATTTCATCACAAGTCAAGGTTTTGACTTGACTTCCCATCATAAATATACTCTGTGTGTGATTAACTGAATCCTGCAGTAATGTTTATTCTAAAGAAGTCAGATGGAAAATGGACACCACTGGTTCCTAAGAACATAAACAAAGAACATCTGGCTACAAGGACAAGATGCTTCATCCAGGGAAGATCAAATAATAAAAATGGCACTGATTTAAGTTAGTGATTTAAAAGCCATGCTGTTTGACAATTAGACACTCTGACATTATACTATACAGCTGAAAGCACAAATAAAGTTAAAAACAACTTTAAACACTGGTTTACTTTTCTCAGCAGATAAATTGTGATAAGGATTTAATGGGGATTTGACCCAAGAACACAGTATTGAAATTTTGCATAATTTTTTTTGTTCTTTTCTCAGAATAAATCATCTTTTACAAAATAATTTGCTTTCTGTTCTCAAAACTAAACACTCATTTCAACATATATTTGCGTTTTTCTTTTTAGCATATATTTTATCTTTTCTATTTTTTCTTTAACATCTATTTTTCCCTCCTTTTTTCTTTGCCATAAATTTTCTTTTCTCTTTTTTCTTTAATATCTCTTTTTTCTTCTTGTCTAAATTTCTTCTTTTCTATTTTTTCTTTAATATCTATTTTTCTATTCTTTTTTTTCTTTAAGATATATTTTTTCTTTTCTCTTTTTTTGCCATATATTTTCTTTTCTCTTTTTTCTGTAACATATTTTTTCTTTTCCATATATTTTCTTTTCTTTTTTTTCTTTTCCATATATTTTCTTATCTGTGGGGGGGGCATTTAGGAGGCTTATAAAGAGGTGCACCCAGGTGTTGCATGTTTACACCCGATGCCTCTACCACATCATCACCTAGCACGGGAAGTATAGTGCCCTGAAATCCGCAGAGTTACATTTATATTGTTTTAGGTTTGTAGATGCAGTTTCATTATCTATAAATTAATCTTTTATTAAGATTACTAATTACTAGTTAGTAATATTAGTGTTGTTGACTTCAGATCTTTTTTCTTTTCTTTAACTTGTCACAATATGCAATAAACTGTGAGTCATCCACAGATGTGCACGTAGCCCAAGGTGGTGAAACAGCCACCCTTTCCCACATATAAACAACCTCCAACACTGTATATTTGGTCTTTCAATCCTGATCCCAGAGACAGAAACACTTAAGTGCCGGAGTCGGATGCTTCATGTACTGTAGACTCGCCTTGTGTTTATAGAGACTCTGAAAATGGGCCGTTATGTTTGTTTCTTGACATGAGTGGTTAAAAACACTTAAAAAGCACAGATGGAGCCAGAGGTATAAGTCACAGATGCCACGTGACCATGTCGGTAGAAGGATGAAGGTAAAACCACAGTTTCAAAATATATATGTCAAATAGATATTACAGCATGTCATTGCTATGTCACATTGTAACACAAGTATCATCTTGACAAGTATCATCAATACTTTTATAACATATTTGTATAATTTTACACTTTTTCTGGTTGAACACATTGATAGCTTTCATAATGTGAATCCACTCCTCTTTCAGAGGTTAGCATGGTTGCCTTGCACCTCCCTCAATATCACATGCGGTGTGGGCTGATTAGATTTCCCAAATTGCCCATAGGGTATGACTGGAGATGTGTGCGTCTACCTTGCAATGGGTTGGTTACCATACAGTATATCCTACCATATATCTGATGTTGGGCCCTTAAACAGGGCCTACAAGACTCTACAGTCTGCGCTGTAAAATGGCTGAGCTTATGTGAAGAGTTAAGAATGAAGTAATGTAGGTGTGATAAATAAAGGCTGAACGTAATCTTAATCTACAGCCATTTAGTTATTAGTCTAGTGGTCAAAATGGGTACTATAACAAGTACTGATAGAGGCAACATTGGAACACCGCGCTGCCCGAGGAGCATTGGGCGGGATTGTAAATTACAAGGATATTGTTGAATTGCAAAAAAAAAGTGTAATGAAAACAAATACATTTCCACAAAGAAAGGAAAACTGGACGTGCAGACAGCTTGTCTCTATCTCCAGAACCATTTCCATTTCTGATTTAAGGCGGGATCATGTCCACTAATGAGAAATGCCTGTGCACCACAGGGACCTTGTTTTCCACAGAAAACAAGATGTGAAAAGATGTTCGCCTTTTTCCAATGTCTGATTTTTGGGTTTAGTTTCGTGTCTTGTGTAGCTTTTGAGATTTGGAAATTTTGCTGAAACCTATCAGCCCTGGTTAATGATGTTAGCTCATTTGCTCATGCCTCGTTTCTCGATGACGAGAAACCCGCTATATTGAACATAGCCGCCTACAAGGAGGATGTCTAAAACCGTTCACGACGTGCTGCTAAATTGTATGCTCCTGTCTGTTACCGGTTTCTATAAAACAAAATCAGACAAAATAGTAGCCTATAGCCTCTTGATGTAATTGTTCTACCGTGTGCAATGGCCCATGGTGCAAGTTATTTCAAATACATCATTTAAGAAGACAGACATGCTGTGAAACTAAAGGCCACATACTGAAACAATTTCTCAAGAGCACGAGAAGCTTATTTTATTATCTAAGTCACCTCTTGTGAACGTCTTCATCCCTTATGAAACAGCATAACAGTTTGTCATTCCCAAAGGTCAGAACTGTGCTGTTACAAAAGCTCTCATGTAAGCAGGTCTCCTCTGGATGCATGGATTTTTAACAACTGATGCAGCAGCAGAAGTTCTTTTTCGACTTCTAATACAATAATAATAGTAACAATAATAATAATAATAATGGGAAAAAAAACATTGTCTGCTACCTACAGTATGTTGGCCTGCTCATCATGTACTTCTCTTTAACATGTTCTCTCTTTTGTGAGTACAAACTCTCTGTGCTCCTTCCTTTTAATTCCCCAACATTACAAAAAAGAATCAATTCCCCACCATTAACACTGTCATGAAACACCTAGCACACTGCACCATGTGCAAATCACCAGGCTGTGAAAATAATGACGTCTGAGCTTGTGTCACCTCGTGTTCCCATGGTAACCGCCTGGACTTCACTTTGATGGTTCATTGTGGCACAAGCATGTGAAAGGGTCTTTGATCATTTAACAACTGCACAATGCCATGGTTTATTAAAAAATAATAAGTAAATCAACAGAGGCAACTTATCCAGTGTAGAGTTTAAATCCAATGCAATGTACAAGGAGAGATCAAAATAAGCACGATATGGTTTGGTGATTTGGGCAGCACAGATCAGGTACAAAAAATGGTTTTCCAGTAAAGACAAGCACATTAATATTAATCAAATATTCTGTTGTTTTATTAAAACCCACCCCTAAAAACTAAACATCTATTCCAGAGTAGAATGGACTTAAGGAGCCACAAAGAGATGCAGGGAGATAATGAGGCCAGGAAAAAATACTCTCAGGTACATAAAAACAGCCTGGTTGGATCACTACGGCCGTTCTGTTTTTGCAGAACACCGTACAACCTCATAATGCCCATTATGCCACTTGAACATTACAGGCACCCGGCTAGACGTTATTGATACAGTAGATCTCCTTCTCCGTGTCCTGATCTCGCTCCAAGCCATTTACACATACTGTACAGGAGTTCCTGGGGGGCCAGCATTTCAGACATGAAGCAGGCAGCCTGATCATGGCTCCACTGAACTGAAAAAACTTTCGACCTTGATGAAAAGGTGGGATAAGTCATTAAAGTAGAAGGGGATTATATAGAGAAATAAAGGTCATTTATAACTGTGTTCTGTTATTGTGCACATCAAAAGTCCTGGTTAGACTTGAACTCTCCTTGTATTATGGAATAAATTTTACATAGTGTACTGTGTACATATAATTTTTTGAGACTGACATGGATTTTTTTGTTTTTACATTGTTTGTGATGCTCCTGGAAGAAACTACAGTACCTAGGAGCTATTATTAACTATTATTATTATTATTATTATTATTATCTCACTCATCGTCTATACCACTTTATCCTGTATTCAGGGTCACGGAGGGCCTGGAGCCTATCCCAGGAGACTTGGTACCAATACATCGCAGGGCACACACACATACACATACACACACTCACACTCATTCACACAACGGGCAATTTGGAAACGCCAATCAGCCTAATCTGCATGTCTTTGGACTGTGGGAGGAAACCGGAGTACCCGGAGGAAACCCACCAAGCACGGGGAGAACATGCAAACTCCATGCACACAGAGACGGGAATCGAACCCGGAGCCTGGAGGTGCAAGGCGACAGTGCTAACCACTACACCATGTACCCATCAAGCACCATGATGAACCTGGCTCTCATGAAGACAGTCTCAGAAAAGCAAGACCAAAACCTAGTAGAAGGAGAGGAGGAAAAACCAGGAGAAGCTCATTTAGAGTTACCCGCCTCAAAAATCACCAACACCTTAGAATTGAGTCGTTATGAAGGCTTTACGCTCTGTATGTAGCAGACACATCCCAATATCAGCTGTTCGAAGGAGATTGTTTTACAATGTGGAAAGAAACACAAATCAGAAAAAAATGACGCTGAAAGTGGAAGTTCAAAAACTTTCCCAACACATCTGAATTCCCCCTGCACGCACATGAATAATGATGCACTGCTGGTCTACACTTACTGCTTCATCTGGCACTGTAGACTGAGTCAGATGATATCATCTGCATATGGTTGCCAAATATCCACAACAGAACCTGGATAGGAAAAAGCTTATGCAACTTTTATCCCAAAATTGAAACAGCACGCAAGAATTGTAGCATTTGGGCCACTGTAACTGGCTCTGATGCGCTATGGTCTGGAATCGATTCAATTGAATTCCATAGTGATTATATAATAACTTGAACAATAGGTATTGTCCAAAAGCGCTTCAGCACAAATCTAGACGAATCTAAACCAAACTCCATGTAACGGATGACAAGAGTGGGATTATACATTACTATTCTGCAACCGTTTACTGAAAAGTCAAACAGTAATGTGTGTTTAAAATACGATCGGTGTGAGTATATTGTAAATACTGTGTGAGGCCTGGAATTGTTATGATTACAGACGTAATGCACAGTATCAAGTTGAAATTATTACCCAGGCAGAAACTGTTTATGGGAAGTGCAAATCTTTAAGGAAAGGGAAGGGGAGTAAAAGAGGACACTGTTGCTTGTTGTTATTGAATATACGGGACTGTGCAAGTCTTGAGCTTCCAAAGAGCCAGGCATTACATATTTTTAAGATAGTATAAACTTCACGTAGATAGAAATGTAGCATGACCCAGTGAGAAACAGGTGCAGATGATGATTGATGATCAGGTCAGTGATTAGTATACTGGTGATGCTGATTGGTTGGAACAGAAGAGAGGGGAAATGAGGTTGCTGCTGAGGTTGTTACATAAACAACCAATTTTTAAGCACTTTGGAGCCTGTCACAGTAAAATATTTCTTCCCATTAAAAAAAAAACAGCTTACATAATTTAATTGTATTCAATTTAATTTAATTTAATATGAAGAAATGCAGGCCGGCTGTAGTACTTTTGCACAGTTCTATAAGTCCAGTTCATACACTATATGCACGTAACTCTTCGGTTTATACATAGATACTGTATTGACTTAGATACTTTTAAAAATGAAATTTATAAAAGTAATGCATTTGTATTTATAAAAGTATTCAGTCCCCTCAAGAGAAATATTGTTGCAAAGCTGCAGTTGACAATTACAACTGCGACTACAGTAACACCATCTTCTTTGTCTTTTGCCTGTTCCCTTTCAGTTGTCTCCACAGTGAATCATCTGCCTAACCCTATCCTCTGCGTCCTCTTCTCTCACACCAACTATCTTCATGTCCTCTCTCATTGCATCCATAAATCTCCTGGCAGTTCCAACCTCAGCATCCTTCTACCAAAATGTCTCCTCTGAACATGTCCAAACCACCTCAATCTGGCCTCTCTGACTTTATCTCCAAAACATCTAACATGGGTTGTCCCTCTGATGGACTCGCTCTTGATCCTATCCATCCTTGTCACTCCCAAAGAGAATCTCAACATCTTCATCACTTAAAGCTCTGTCTCCTGTCTTTCCTTCAGTGCCACTGTCTCACTGTCTCTAAGCCGTAGAGCATCGCTGGTCTCACCACTGTCTTGTACACTTTTCCTTTTATTCTCGCTGATACTCTTTGATACATAACACACCTGACACCGTTCCAACCTGCCTGTATATGCCTCTTCACCTCCATTCCACACTCTCCATTGCTCTGGACTGTTGACCCTAAGTACTTTAAGTCCTGCACCTTCTTTTCCTCTGTAGGCCTTTTTGAGTCCTTTTGGCTGTATTTTTTGGGGGATTATTGTCTTTTTGTAAGGTACATCATCTACCCAGATCCAGTGTCTTGGAGTATGAGATTAAATTGTCTTCTAACATGTCTTGATACATCACCCGATTCATGTTTCCATGGAAAATATGATGCAGTTTACTGCTTATTGTTCTCTTGTTAATCCTGCTGCCTTTGTGTTGAGTGACTCCTGGCTTCTTCTTCCCGTCATCATCATGTCTGAAAGCATGTTGTGAAATCTTGCATGGAACTGTCCAGAGAACTTTTCATGAACTTTTTACCTGCAATTTATCAAACTGGCTATACTGACCGGGATGTTTAGTGTCCTTGAATTTTTCAGTGGCTTTAGAGCTGTTTCCATTCCATCAGTAGTTCGCTAACATTGCTGAACTTTAGGAAGTTACTTCCCTTTTTTTAAGGTTGCAACTTGGTGTGTGAAAGAACAGATGAGTTTTATAATGATATTAGTACTTAAAACTTAAAAATAAATAGAATTGGTTTAGGCTTAGGTTAGCACTGTCGACTTGCATCTCCGGGTTCCGGGTTCGATTCGCGCCTCGGGTCTGTGTGCATGGAGTTTGCATGTTCTTCCCCTGCATGGTGGGTTTCCTCCCACAGTCCAAAGACATGCAGATTAGACTAATAGTCTAACTAGAATAGACTAATTAGACTAACACTAATTGCCCGTGTGTGTGAATGAACGAGCGTATTGAGCGTGTGTATGTGTCCTACGATGGACAGGCCTCAGGATCTAAGTCTCCTGGGACAGTCTCCAGGACCCTCACGACCCTGTATACCGATAAAGCGGTATAGACATTATGCGAGTGAGAACTGGTTTAAGAACTGTCCAACTCTTTATTAAAACTTGTAAGGATCCTGCTGAACGGTCAACTTTGCAGTTTTTTTTGATAAACTCTTGGTGAAGTTGCATCATAAAAAATGACAGTAGAACCCACAGCTGTGTTTAAAAGCAAATAATTTCCCCATATGCAATATAAGACAAAACAACTGTTTTAAGCGCCTTAAAAAAAGCACTTGTTAGTGAAACCAATCAGAAAAAAAGCTTGAATTTCCTAGAGAGCAAAAAGATCAATGGATAAAGGTCATGTGGTCTGATCAGGTCACACTGATCACCCATGATGCATAGTGGCCACTGTACAAGCCTCTGATGGCAGTGTTATGATCTGGGGTGCTTCCGTTGGTTTGGTCTAGGACCAGCAACGTTATGTGGCAATAAGATTAAGTCAGCTGACTACCTGAGACTACTGAATGCCTGAATGACCTTGATTTAGTTTTTTCCCACCTGATGACACAAGCTTATTCCAGAACGAGTAGTTTGGGAGCATGAGGAATCATTTTCACACATGAACTGGCCACCACATTCCATGCAATAAATACAGCTAAAGGCGGTCGAACTAAATATTAGACTGTGAGGTAGGTCAAGTGTGTAATAATTTTTTAACACAGTGTCGAATTACATTTTCCCTGATTAAATTAGATATTAAAATATATGTGTTTATGCTTAGGACGGCACTTAACTTTAACTTATTTCCCATCACTGTGTCCACTTCCCCATTTCTCCCCATATAAAAACATCCTATTTCAAGTACTTCCATTATTTAAAAAAGTACCCATTTTACCAGCATGAAATGCAAATAAAAGCTGATGAAGTCAGGCTCAGTCCAACAATGGAAGTGTCACACTTTCACACCGGCTGTTAGGATGTGTCACGCTTCCTATGGTTGGCCTACCATCATTACTCAGCATCTGATGTCCATTTTCCAATTCACTGCACCAGAACAGAACATCAATACATCCAAAAAAGCCTGCACCAACATCCCAGAATCTGACTCATTATCCTTCTAGGAACTGGACTTACGACAGATTTAAGTCTAAAGTGTTTCAATGAAAGGAGCTCTTTCCGGCTCCAAGTCATTTAAGAATTTATTTACACCTTAAAAATCACTACTTCTGTTGAAACAGAAGCTACTACATCAAAAAAGTTCAAAATAATCTGTGCTAAATATATATCCATACATTTAGAGTGACAGAATCATGAAGTGTGCACTTCAACAAATCAGTCCTAATAACTCTTAAAAAAAAAAAAATCCAATTAACCACTGCTGCTTTTTCTTTCAACAGCGACACCTGCGATAGTACATTTTACTAAAAAAGACAGAACAAAATGGTCTTTGTTAATTAAACCTGGCTGTGATTCATTCGATTCCCTTTCATCTTAGGGTCATGTGATAATCTACTGTTTTCTCTTTCTGTGCCAGGCACTTTAGAAATGGGCAGTGTTCTTTCCAATGGGCACTCAATGTTCTCGAGCTTGGACACCCTGTGTTTACACGTGAAAGTGGCAACCAGTGATCCGAATAACGAACCCTTCACCATACACAGTCACAGCAAGCACAACAAAGCACTATACTATACACGCTTGACGTGAGAACGTAACAACAAAAACAGGAACATGTAAAAAATACATTTGGGTGGACACTTCTGATAATGCTAAAGCAACAGGAAGATTTAGGATTAGGAAATGGAGCCGTTTTTTCCCCCCTCACACCTGATGCTATCAGTAAATTTACATATACATCTAGTTAAAATCTGCAAAAATTCTTTTCATCTGTACAAAAAAAGGTGCATATGAACAGGCACTGAACTTTCTAGCTCTGAACGTTCAGAAGTAATATCTATCCCTGTAAAAAACTAGATTAAGTTACTCAGGACAGGACAGGTAACAGACAAAATAATCAGGCCCACTGTAGACAGTGGGCTTGTTATCTATAGATGAATGCAGCAACAGTGCCACCTTCTGGATGATGTCGTGCCATTCAACCACTGATATACAGTAATGTTCCTATTACTGATTGAATGGCAGTCCATGTGTACATTCATTCACAAAAATAGAAGGAAAGCTATTTTAAAAAGCTAAATCCACCTGTAGGTTTTTTTTTGATGCAGGTAGTAACCCAAGCTCAAGATCATCCCGGAGATCCTAAAGCTGTGAGCTGGCAAAGTGACCCTCTGTGCCAGTGCATCACTCTTAAAATAAAAGCACACAACACGCTGATTCACTGGAACCCCAATGCCCTCGGGCCTTGGGGTGTGTCTTTTATCTTTACTTTGAGAGAAAAATACCTGAGTTTTGGTTTTAAAAATAGTTTCAAAATGTACACAAACAACTACAACCATATACAGCCGTTTGTCTAAACCATTAAAATGATATAAAAATCATATAGTTAGAAAAAGAAAAAGCTCTATCAAGTATCCAGTTAGTGAGGTATTAAGATCAGACAGCACACTAATGAGGATATATGACAAAGTGAATGATGCGGATTCATGACAGACTAACAGTGATGGAGCAGTGCGTCAGTCCTCGGAGCTCTCCTCTGATTTCTCTTCATTCGCTGCTTTCCAGTTCTTCCTTTTTTTCCTTTCAGGCTCTGTTTGAGTTTCTATTACAGTTCTGCACCTCTTTCTGTGTGTCTTTTCTCTCCTCCTGTCAGATTCGCTGTCATCTGTGCTGCTGTCCTCCTCCGTGGCTTTGTGTTTGTGCGCCTTTTTCCTTCTGTGTTTGCTTTTACCGCTTTTCCTCTTCGGTTTCCTTTTGCCGCCGTCTGTCGCGCTGCTGTCTGACTCCGAGTCTGACCCTTCAGTCCTCTGCTTCTTTTTCTTTTTCTTCTTCTTTCGCTTCGAGGATTTCTTGCTCTTCTTATGTTTCTCAGAAGACATTTTGTCCTTGAAGTTTCGTCTGTGTTCAGGATCTGTCCCTCTATGTTAAGAAAAAGTAAAGTATAAGAAACTAAGTTACTCAGATCAACTAAGTCAGATATTATACTACATAGCATTGACAAACATGAGACGAAATATTGGTTCAAAGATGAAAATGTTACAGATGTCTTTACACTGCTCGCCCAAAAGAACAGTCTGCAATATTTAAGATCATTTATCTGAATAATTACTGCTGTGATAAATATGTTTCAGCTGGCAGCAATTCTTTTATCAACAAAAGAAAACAACTTAGAAGACTGCTGTAATCGCTGGAATTGGGATGAAAGGATAGTGCTGAACCATCAATTTTTTAATCAAAGAAATGTGGTCAGAAAAAAAGACAAGATTAACGACCCTGATTAGATATCACTTAAACAGTTTGAAGTTGCACCGTGAAAATGAAGACAATAGAAATCACAACTATGTTTAATAATAAAAGAAAGTAAGACCATTTCCACATGTACAACATGATGGGAAAACAGAATTTATACTAAACAGCTGTTGTTGAAGTTGTGAAACAGTGGTTTTAGGAGCAAGAGTAATCACTGAAATCTTCTGGATGTACGGAAGAAGACTTCATGGAGTGATATGATTCTCATGTAGTCAGGATACAAGATGGGCAAGAAATAATGCAACTCTGGACATTATCAACATTTTTGTTTTGGCCAGACACATAGGACTATTTTTAGCAACAATAACATTATTATTTACAGATATAATTCCTGTGTATCACTTTGCTTTAACAAAATGATGGAAATTATATACTTGCAGGCCACAGGGATCCTGAGATAGACTCAGTCACCTATCCTGAGTGTGTGTGTAAGAGAGGATGGGACATGGTTTGACCCAGTTTTCAGAGCAACAGGATTGTGTGGACGGCTGACTCACAAGCACAGAATGTGACATGAACCCTTAAGAATAAGATTCAATTATTAGTCACATGTACATTATAGCAAAGTGAAATTTTTTGCATTTCCCAATTAAGAAACAAGGGTTAGAGCACAGCGTCAGCTAGGATACAACGCTCCTGGAGCAGATAGGGTTAAGGGCTTTGCTCAACAGTGGCAACTTGGAGTTTCTGTGGCTTAAAACCCCGACTTCCCCATCAGGAACCCAAAGACTTAAAGTGCTTGCTATGAATTGACATGGAAAGTAACTATGTTTTTTTTGTTGTTGCCAGAACCGTGATACGATAAAGAAAGGTAGTTTATTGCTGATTCACTCTGCTCACACTCTACATGACAGATAATTTTTAAAGGACCACGTTTGGGGCAATATTTAAAGGGGCTGTGTATTTTTGATTGATGTGATTTTTTTTCCCCCAAACAAGATTTTCGAGCTGTTCGGCGTGGCGTCTCTCATTTACTAACCGGACAATAAACCTGAAAGGAGACCCAGCTTAATGCTTTGATATCAATTTATATTAGGGTGTGTACAGACCCTCAAAAGGGCCTGGATGATTGGAGAAAAAATAAATCCTTAGACGAACAAGAGGACCTCTGCACATTATGACATCAGCAGTATTAAAACACATTATCAGAGCGATGTCGATGACGTCATAGTGCTTGGGCCTTGATAATAATAGTAACAACAAAAGAGCAATAATAATAGTAAATATTGTTATATGAATATTAGGGGTGCTCCGATCAGGATTTTTGAGGCCGATCACCGATCTCCGATTACTAGAAGCTGTATCGACCGATACCGATCACCGATTACAGGGTCTACTCGAAGCCTTATCATGTAGCATTATTTATTAAACTATATCCAACAACAATGTAAATTAAGTATTGAAATTACAAGAAGATGAATATCATGAATTGACAACTGTATTTATTGGCAAGCAACATGTGTAACACGTCAACTTAAACCATAGCAGCCTGTGCTTGGTTAGTAATTGGGAACAGCTTAGAGCTTGACAAATACAACTTTCCTGTAGATTGTATAAAATTAAATTAAATAACGGACAAGTGGGACGTGAGTCGCCGGATGTTCTGCAAGGTCCGCAAGGACCGCCAAAAACATTAACATGTTTAATTTTTCGTGCGCAAAGATGGAAACGTAATCACAGCGCCAAACTCGCGGTGAATCATGATGAACCGTACGTACGGCCACCGCGCGAAACCGTGTAGGTGAGATAGGGGAATTACCGACAGCTGAGTGAGTGGCTGAACTCTCCTGCTCTCTTAGCGCCAGCCAACTCGTGTTCATTTACGTCTGCTCGTGTTCATTTACGTGACTAAAAATCAAACGTCTGATGAGGTTCGTGGTGTTAAAATGCTTTTGGTGCTTTCCGCCTTGTGGAATTGTTTTGTTATACAGGTTGCATATTGCTAATGATTGTCTTTTTCACACAACACATAGAATCGCCAGACCGGTGAAGCCATTTTATCAGCGCGCAAAAAAATTGTCCCGTGAGTTTTGCGTCATCCGATCGGCTTTTCTATATCGGCCGTTATAGAGACTGCCGATCAAACTTCCCAAAGCAATTATCGGCTGATTATGATCGGCGACCGATCAATCGGAGCACCCCTAATGAATATTATCCAAAATCAGTTCAATTATTAGGAATTTTCCTTCTTGTTGTCACCTTAGACTATTCTTTGTTTATTTATAAAAAAGGTTAGGAAGTGAAATCAACATAAAAACATAGAATTGGTGTTTTAAAAAAACATGACGTGAATTACAATGACTTGACTCTTACCCGTCTGAATGGAATTCCTCAGGATAAAGCTCCTTAAAACCACTATGACCCCATCTGGTAGATTAAAATCAAATGAGTAATGCACATTGTAATTACAAGACTACATAATTAAAATACAGTGCAATTAATTAATAATAACTATGTGCAGAAACTGACCTGTCTGGATCATTGGCCTCAAAGTCATAGAGTTTTCGTGTCCAGTAACGAGCTTCCCGCTCATCTCTCTCAGAAAGACATTCTCTATCACCAAGCCTGTCACGTGTAGAGCCGGACTCTTTCAGGTAGCGGTCACAGTGCATGCTGCTTCTAAAAACAGAACAGGTGTGAGTCAGGCATCGGGTTAAACTCACACAGTGTGTAGTGAGAAACAAAGTGGACTTGAACCTTGTTCCCCAGCTGTGCTTCGATTCACGAGGAGATGAGGTCTGTAGCTCAGTCTTCCTCAGCTTCCACATCTCAGATTCCTCTTGTATCTGCAATTATGCAACACAAAATATAAAGCAGGGTTTAAAAACACATGCAGTAAAAAAAATAAATAAATAAAAAAAAACATATTTTTGTAAAAATAATGAGTCAAAAGCATTAAAGTTTCGTCTGAAAGTCACACTCGATGTGCCATACTGTATATGTAAAATGTTTGATTTCAGCATCCATATCCATATAACTGGTATATGTATGACTGGATGATTTAAATAAAGTGTAAAATACTGTTACAGAAACCCATCAATGACAGAACGGTGTGACCTCTAACTATGCTGAAGTGGATTATTTTCTAATCAGGTATATCCTAACCTATATCCTAACTGTTTCACCAGCTATAAGAAGCAATACTTTCACAATGCCTCTTTTTTTATTTTAATCTTAATTTATGTACATTTTGTTCATAGGAATGACTGCTACACAATTCCCTGCAAAATACTGTCTACAGATACAATAATATACAATGGGCGTTCAAGTCAAACCAGGACTTGATGATGAAATTTATTGTGCACGAGGGTGTGAGACTGATATTTTACTAGAAGACTCCAAGCACAGCACAATGACGACATAAAGATTGTGGCTATGAGCCCACTGCAGTCATTCCCATGAACGTATAGTCATTAGGACGTCTGATCGTTAAAAACAATGTATAACATGTCTCCAATATCTTGAGAAGCAGGGAGTCCACTTATGGCTCTAGCACATTAAGAAAACTGTATTTTTATGTGTCCCAGCACTAGTAAAATGCAGGGATAAGTGTATTTATGTAGCAGCAAATTATATAGAGAAATAAAGGTAGTTTTTAATTCAAAAGCCCCAGTTTGACTTAAACTTTCCTTGTATTAGAACGTAATTAGTGTTAGATTTTTTTAATGTTAGATGTTAGAGCATCAATATAAACCTGTGAGGTGAATTACAGCCAGCACTACTGTCTAATAATAATAAAACACAATTTGACCAAGCAGAATCAAGATTTAAAAAGAGCTGTGGCAAAAACTAAAACATTAGAAATAAGTTTAAATACATATAACATAGTGTTAACTGATCTGACCTAATGAAAGGCAAATAAAAATAGTATTTGATCTCTGAGGTTTAATTTAAAAAAGTGAATAAACAGTGTGGAATCCCCTCCTCCATTCATGTACAAATGACTGAGAAGTTTCATGTACAGTACAATTTCTTCCTCGTATATTAGAGCACATATCAGCAGTAGATGAGCAGACATGCCAAAGACGTGAATAACAAAAAGGAAATAAAAGCCTGGAGTTGGTGACGAGCCTTGTTGTGGGCGTCTGTGTGCCTGATGACATTACGAAGCAGCACTTTTCCCAACGGAACCTTCGCCATGATCTGATCACCTACAATTAGAGAAGAAAGAACCACAAATTAAAGACGGTCAGATTTCATATGAATCAGAAAGAGGACACTTGATTATGGTTTCAGGTTTTAGTAACGTTATGGATCCCTTATAATGGGTAATGTACACGAAAAGCACAGACATTCAGACCAATATTTCTGACCATTTATATATATATAAATGTATGTATGTATATGTGTGTGTGTGTGTATAGACGTTAGGTTTCCACACCTTCTAGACATATCTGTTCACACAGACTCAATCCTAAATCCCTGACATACACATCACACACTATAAACAGTGAAGGACCCTTCATTTTATTTCACCTTATCTAGTCCTTGGTTATGAAGGACGCTAGCTGATGTTTTGCTAATTCTTCCACACGCTAACAAGCTCTTTGCTGCTCAATTAAATGAACTCAAAACCATTCATTTGTTACGCAGACATTATCATACACGTGTGTGACACTATGCCACATAATTTAAATAAAATATTAAAATGTAAAGTTGTCTCCGTGTTTACCTAAACAACCCGGACGCCACCGAGCCTTTCGTTTCAATACAAACTTCGTCTTTTTTCTTCTTCCTTCCAGATTTAATGGCGGTTGACAAATAACGTTTGTGGTGAAATACCGCCATCTGCTGTGCTGGAGTAAGTAGCACCAGAGATATTCTAGAGGACAATTTAGGCACCAGAACATTTGAAAATGTCAACCTTTATTTGATCATTTTCTGTTATGTATTATAGAAAAAGAAGTAACAAACTGTCTAACAATGTGATTTGTCCAGCTCAAACATCTTTATACTTTTTATGAGATATTCTATTTGTTGTGTGCTCTGCTTGGCGTAACCCTGTTACAAATACTCAGGGAAAAAGTATATTTTAAAAATTTGCTTAATAAATATTTTATCCTAAAGTAAATAAAGTCACATTCACATTGAATTCTCATTTAATTTTAGGTAAGGCTTGCCTTATATTAATTTGAACAACTTCTGACATCTATCTTTCTCAACTTTTTGGTAACCACACATTCATTTTTACCCATTTAAGTATTTCTTTTCAAATAAATGTTCAAACAAATTTTGCACGTAATCATTGAAAAATTTTAATTGGCAATAGCTTTTAAGATTATTTTATGAAAATAAAATATGATAACGGAATTGAAATAAAAGTAACAGGGTTGCGCATAGTAACCGCGGTTGAATGGATAAATTTCTTTTGAATGAAGGTCATGACATAAATGTGACAAAGATCGAATGATATTCAATAATATTCAAGAGAATTAATTTTGTATGAATGAAAAATAACAATCAACAAGATCAAATATTCAACAGACATACAGTACATTAAAAATAGCCATGTTACACTAGTCTGAACTGATCCATTTTTTGTATTATAAAAACATATGTTATAATGTTCATGTTTAATATTTGTGGCCGGCCAGAGTATCCCATATTTCTCTTGCGATGACCAGGTAACATTCTCTAGGAGAGAAATGAGGGTCAGCACATCCTCAAAGGGATACCAAAGAAGATCGTCCCTTAACAGCCAGAAAAAAAACAGTTTTATCCCCCACAGTGCATCTTATTCACCTCTTGGATGATCCCTGGGTAGATAGTGTGGTCCTGCATCAGAGCACACCATTTTCCCACCACCTCTGGACTATGCCACTGCACGTCTTCTGGTGCGCTGTGTGTGGTCATCTGTCATATTAAAACTAAAGCAGTTGTTTTTTGTTTTTTTGGCAATCACACTCCAGATTCCCTGTTGCAGAACACATGACATTGCAGCTGATGTCGCAGTAGATTATTTTCCCAGATGAAGGACTGACCACCTGGTGGAGCCTCATTGTGGATGGTACAGCTGGAAGGTCAACTGGCTTTTCTTTCACTGCATCCTTTGTAGCTTGCTCCTGAATGTAAAACAATTTCACAGTTAAATGTCCCTCACTCAGAGCTTGGTACAGTGACAGTAGTGTAGGGATATCAACAGGGTTGCAAGTAACAGGGTTGCAAATCAGTGCTAATTTTAGCTTTTTTCTCTGTGAGCTGTGGAATGTAGCATTACTGTCAAGGTCAAGGACAAACTTAGTTATAAAAACAAAGAAAGAAATTTTTTTTTAAAAATTTGACTTACTCTGATAATATGAGTAACAAAGTTGCGCTGGATAGAGTGACACATTCACTTAATGTTGAAAAGGTTGGAAAAATATGAAAAATAGAAAAGAGGACTTAGCTTTAGTCTACCCATGGTGTAGATGATTGATGATGTTACTTCCTTTGTTGCATGTCATTTCTTTTTTCAATGTCGTTGGACACAACTTAAGGGCATAATTTAATTCATGTAAAATCTGTTGATCATTTAAAAAATGTTAAAAATTGCAAGAGACATATATCAACAAAATCATACCAAAAAAAAAGAGAGATTTCAAACTTATTTAATGGTTATATTTGCTATTTTAAATAATATTTTAGAATACGTTTTTCTGCAACTATATTCATATATATACTCAAGGCAAGTATAACTCACACATGATTTTGTATTTTGTTTATTGATTATGTGAAATATTACACTTGGGACTGAAAATGTCCTCCAATTCACTGAATGTTTTTTCTCTTTTCTTTCACTCATTTTCTCATTCATTCATTCATTCATCACGTAATAATGTAATAATTAATAAAAAATATTAATAATGCATAAGTTATATAAATAATATAATAATCAACATCTCTGCTGATTTGATTTCTGATTTTGTGTCTCCACACACAAACTCAACAGACAGACCAGAGGCGGGAACCTCGACCCTGGAGGTCAACTTAAAAGGATAGTTAGATTTTTTTTTAAGTCTGTCTTAAATAAAATCAGGTGCATATAAATAAATATTTTTAAGTATTTATAAGTTACCGTATTCACTGACTGTGAAGCTTCATGTGAGTCTCAGCTGAACGTTGGAATGCATTTTTGCATGGAACAAGGGTTGTGAAATTTGGCCCCAATTACTTACATTGTACTTGCATTCAAGGTGACAAACTTCATTAATGGTGTGCAGAGCAGGAAAATTTATAATGGCCAAGACCTATGGTAATGTACTGATGTGCACCTCAATTTTGATTTAAAATGGACTTGGAAAAACCCAAAGTATGTATTAAAACAACTTTATTTTAAAAACTGATTTACTGCATTACATATCCAGTTTTAGTGTATTGAATTATAATATAAAGTAATCAGTCCCTGTACTAGTACCTGTATGTTTGAGCTGAATCAATGTTTTGCATTGGCTACTCCCCTGATTTCTCATTGGTTAAGGTTCTGGGTTAATAATCCAATAATAAGGAATGCAGATCTGCCGCAAAAATGCCAAGCTGCCGCTAAGTCCTGTAACCCTATAATCCTAGTGTAATACACATATCCAAGATTGGATATGTGTAAAATGAATTTTAATATATAAAGGTTGTTATATAGTACATTAATATAATGTAAGTTATAGTGCAAACAACATTGATTTTAAGTAGTACATAATAAGGCCTAGTCTATTTTATGTACTTAAATTATTGCAAATTATGTTCAACAGAATAAATAATTACAATTAAGATTTTAAACTTAAATGATTTGAAACAGGAATTTCAGAATTAACTAATTCAATTCTGCTTCTCAGGATTTACAGTGTATGTCAGTTAAGAAGATCAACATCTTCTCAGCTATCCAGAAGTTCTTCTGCACCACCTCTACAGACACCATCCTCACTGGCACATCACCACCTGTACATAATCATCAGTACTAAGGAGAGTAAAGTCATTCATGTATGGTGTATGGTGAGGTTTGCTAAGTGGGATCACCTGCTCACTGCCCAGCCCACAAGACCACTACACCAGGTGGTAAAGGACCAGAGCAGGAAAGAACTTCCCACAACATACACCCCAACAATCAACTGTTCCATTGTGGAGCTTTCACCAGCTCAACAATGGAACAGCTGCTCTCATACATGATCACAAATGAATTGTTGAATTTGTATAAGGTATATAAAAACAATACACACTAACTGCAAAGGAATATATTCAACTTGTGCTGTAGGTTCTCGCAAAAACACCAACTTTGTAAATACACTACTTTAGAAATAGAAACCATAAACCTCAGAAATATATTAAACAAACACACACTGTTAGTTTATTGGGTGCACAATGCTCAAACTAATGCAGTTTCTTACATTTTCTTGCACTGTCTGCAAATCCAACTAGTTAAATGATATCACATAAAAGTCCCGTTTCTTCAGCTGTTATACATAAGAATTGTCTGGCAGTATGACAAGTCGTAGTTGCGGTCTGGCCTTGTAACTCAAGCAAACCACATAGACTTCTACTGCCTCCAGTACTTTCACTTTCATTTCTCTAAGCCTCGAAAAACTAACTGAAAGGTTATTGCCACTGCCATAACAACCACTGTTGCCAAACATATTGAGTCATTCATATTCAGTATCCGTTTCATTCTGATCTGAGTCACACACCAAATCTCTAGAAGCAGGTGCAGTTTTTTTATATTTAAAAAATAAGAGTGAAAGTTAATTAATTGATTAATTAATCTGCATGCTGGTCATACTGGATCTGGAGACTTTCCAGCAAGCTTTTGAAAACCTCTTGAATGGAACACCTGAAGGAAGCCCATGCAAGAACATGAAAGGACATGAAAAACTTTGCACAGCCTGAATGAAACCAATATGTTCCCACACAAATATGTACTGAAATGCCAAGATAGGAGATTAACGCTGGGGAACAATAAGCATCTTAAAGTTGTCACCCTAGAGACAGAGCAGTCATATACTGTAACCTTTAAGATATCTAAAAAGTAATATATGGGATACTGGCGTGCAACGGATCTGTCTTTATCATTTAAGCTCCCGTTGGCATTATTCTGTAATGGGATCTGAACTTTGATAGACGACTAGGCAGTACTTTGCTAATAGGTTGGGAACCCATTCTCTTAGACCCACCACATTTTATATGTATGGTTATGTAACCAAGACGGTTCATGCCTCAGTGCTACCATGTACTGGGTGATTGAAAAAGAGCACAGGTGTTTCTAATAACCTGGGCAACAATTGTAAACATATACTGTACAAGTGTAACACACTATATATATGTATTTGTATGTATGAGGGACGTTTAAGTCAACCCAGGACTTGTGGTGAAATTGTAGAAGACATCAAGCACAGTACAGTGATGAGACTTGTTACAATAAAACATTTGGTTGATGCATAATACCCACTGCAGTCACTTTACTGTGAACGTTCAGCCAGTGGAACACCTCATCCGTGAAAATCGATGGATAGCAATCATTCATGAGCACCACTTGCACATTACAGGAACTCGGCTGGGAGTTATTGTTCCATCCCCCATACAGTCCTGACCTTGCTCCAAGCCATTTCTACATGTTTGGGCTATTAAACTTAATTCTTGGGAGTCAGACGTGAAGATCAGACATGAAGCATTACTGAGAAAACTTGTCACATTGGTGGTATTTAAGCACTAGTGAAATGCTTGCATAAGTGCTTTAGTGTAGCAGACGATTATATAGAGAAATAAAGGGAGTTTAAGTGCATTAGTGTAGCAGAGGATTATATAGAGTAATAAAGGGAGTTTTTACTTTCATACCTGGGTTCATAGTCCCGGTTTGACTTTTACGCCCTCATACGTAATTAAAAAAAAAAAAAAAATATATATACAAAAAACAAAATGTACATAAGGCGAGAGCCAGATAAAATAGGATTTGACTCATTTGGAGAGGATGTGGTTTGTGTTTGTGTGTTGCAGTGAGCAACAAAATTAAAGAAGAACAGAGTGGGTGAACGAGAGTTCACATATTTGTGTGTGAATGTTGTATTCCAATTAAAAGAAAGAACTGATAAAAAAAAAACTCACAGTTAACCCTTAAGGTGGTCTTTGTCCTTAATCTCACTGAACAGACAAGTTTCACAGTAACAAGATCTGCTCGAAGAGAATTTCCTCATAAGGCCACAGCAGCCATGCCTGAAGCTGACGTCAACCTCATGTAGATACCTACATTCCCCCTGTAATGCCTGTTTTCGGGAGTATTATATGGAATGAGCCTGAAGGGTCATGGGTTTTACTGTACATTCAATTATCTAATTTTTTTTCTCTCTCTGTCAGCTGAAAAAAAAGCAGGAGTTTAGTAATATTTTTGTTTGTATATTGCCTCATGATCATGAAAAACACATGAGTACCAGTAACTAAAAGCTTGTGATCATACACTGCATCTGCTGTATTCTCATGAGTTGCCAGAATTGTTACAAATGGTACTGGTTTCAACAAAAACCATCAGTTTCTAAGGTTATCATGACCTCATTTTTTTGCGCTCATTGGGTGTTTCTTGCAGTTAATAAAACTTCAGAAACATCCACTGTTAAGAAAGGCAAGATCGTGACAAATAGCACGTAACAAAAACAAAGGAAAATAGAAGCAGTCTGAATGCTTCCCAAAAGCTTTTTATAACTGGAATTACTTCATCCATTATGTTTTTTGAGTACTGTTGAGTCAGAACAAATGACCACTTTGTAAGTTTCATTTCCATTCTCACTTCACACTAAATAAATTCCTGCTTTTTATCATGCATCAAGTTATTAAGGATGGGACATGAATATAAAGTCAATATAGTGGAGCTTGGCTTCATACTGTATGTGAGTCTTATCTAATAAAACAACCTTCACAAAAAAGGAATATGTGAGACACTACCACCTCTCCTCATTTTTTTCTTTAACTTCTGAGACTATTTGACATTTAGTTGTCAATGCCCTCAACACAATTTCCCCTCACAAGGTTTTTCCAAAGCATGACCGGAAACTGAAACCAGGTTTCATCAGCTGATCTTATATATATATATATATATATATATATATATATATATATATATATATATATATATATATATAGGGTGGGCCAAAAGTAGGGTTACAGTTATTTCATTATCTGCTTCACCTTCATAAAGGAAAAATGTTTAAGTGTTAACTGTAACCCTACTTTTGGCCCACCTTGTATATATACTATGCTATAAGTTATAAGATTTCCCTTTAGTTGTTTTTGGGGTTTTTTCCCAAAATTTCTGAGAGCACATCAGCTTGTGATCAGTTGTGAAAACTTGGTGCTTCCTCTGATACGGATGTAATGTTTGGTCACTGAGCTTGATTTGTTCCTGTTCCATTTTGCTACTCAGCAATCCTTAAATGATATGTTTTTGGTAATGTTTCATGTATCCATTTCAATATTATCACTAACTACAATTGCAAGACAACATTTCTTTGATTCGATATATTTCGGTTAGAGATTCCAACTTAATTGATCACATGAATGCTGATTTGATAACATGGGTGTTTTACATGCTTAAAGCATTTAATCAGAATATAACAATGTAACTTTATATTATTTAATATTATTCCCCAACTTTGAGGTTATATTAGGTTTCCCACCTGTCCTGATAAATCCTTCTCTCTGCGTTCAGTCTTATTCACAATGTGATTGGTTAGATGCTTTACTACACATAAAATGGCAAACCAGAAACCCAGTGGATAAAAGAAAACACAGGTGGGACAGGGAGTCTCTCTCGTGTAGTTTAATAATGGGAAATACAAGCAATATTTCCAGAAACTCGTTGTCACCTAATGTTAACCTCAAACAACTGTTGGTGTCTTACGATCCGCCACGCCTACTCCGATCAAAGAATGCAGGCTGCCTGTCAGTACCACGTATTATTAAAACTACAGCAGGGGGCAGAGCTTTTTCTTACAAAGCCCCAAAGTTATGGAATAGTCTTCCTATTAATGTTCGGGACTCAGACACAGTCTCAGTGTTTAAGTCTAGGCTAAAAACTTATTTATTTAGCCAAGCATTTTTGTAAATAGATTAGCCTTAGGTAAAGGAGCAGATCTGGGGGACTCATGGACGTAGAGTATTCTGGTGAACTGGTATGTTTAGATGCTGTCCTCCCCACTCTCATTGTTCACTCAGGTTTGTTGACGGTGAGGTGATTGGTTGCTTTACATCTCAGGGAGCCCTCATGTTTGTGTTTCCTTCTGGATCTCCCTTTTAGTTATGCTGTTATAGTTAGTCCTGCCGGAGTCCCTGCTTGCACTTTGCAC
>JAAGKR010000253.1:0-65000 GCA_011419295.1 Clarias macrocephalus
GGGGTCTGAAACCTTTCCCAAGAAACTTAGGGCACAAGGCGAGATACACCCTGGACGGGGTGCCAGTCCATCACAGGACATACACATACATACACACACACACATACACACACACACATACATACAAACACACATACACACACATACACACACATACACACACAACACACACATACACACACATACACACACACACACACACACACACACACACACACACATACACATACACACATACACACACACATACACACACACACACATACACACACACATACATACATACACACATACACACACACACATACATGCAATTTAGGAACACCAATTCCCAAATCTGCATGTCTTTGGACTGTGGGAGGAAACCGGAGTACAAACTAAGCACAGGGAGACGGGAATCGAACCCGGATCCTGGGTGTGCAAGGCGACAGTGTCACTAAGCCTGGAAAATATTAACCACCCCTCATAACAGCACCCTGTCATGTTTTATTCATCATTTAACACACACTGTATTCAAGGACAATTTGATGCTTATTAATGCCTTTCATTTATTAGAACACGAGATATCTTGCTGCGTTCATCTTACGGTCCACTAGCTACTTTGTGAGCTTTGGCTGACTGAATACCTGGTGGAGCTTCAATCAATGAACATCGATGAAAGAACATTGTGTATTTCAATCATTCGAAGCAGGCTGGGAATCAGGTATGACCCTCGGGTCAGTGATGAGGCAGGCTGAGGACAACAGCAGGGAGTCTGGCCAGAGACACGGTTTGAAAAGTCCTTGTACTTTGAAGCATGGACCACAAAAGACACATTCTAGTTTATACTCTTTAGTCTAAAACAAACAAAGCTAATGTGCCTCACATCAATCATGTCTCTGAAGAATGTACACAATGTAGGTAAAACTCTCCCAAGCTCTCCCAAGAATGCTCGCAAATCCTCTGCGGGAAATGTGTGCGTGTGCATGCGTGCGCGAGACTGAGTATCGGCTACAAAGGATATTCAGACCGCACATTCCTGTGTAGAACCCTTTCCTGTGCCTCTCTCTGTGCTCCTCCCAGTACACTTGTGGAGTCACTTCTTTTGCTTATATTTATGTTGACTGCTATTATCAGCAGGTTGGTGTGTCTCTTTAAGTAAGTGCCACTCAATATACTGTAAAGCTGCGATGGATAAAACACTGCACTGCAATTACACTGCCTAATAATGGGTCTGTCTTATGGCCCGTCATTTATTTGAAACACATCGCTGAGGCTTTGATGTCGCATGATTAAGGAGCATACTGCATTATTTTTAACCATTATGATTAATGTTTGTTAGACTGGTGTTATTCATCATTTGAATGTTGGATTTAATCAAAATGTATCGAAACATTACAGCAACAGTGGTAGAAAATCTAAGCCAGATACCCGGAGCATGCAACAAAAAAATTACGGCTGTATTTAGAGTCAAGAGCTTTAGTTCAAATGTCGATATTTTTATGGGAAAAGTTACACGTGTTCAGAGTTGGCTTACACAGCTCATCATTTAGATGATGCAACGACTCGCGAAAGTTTCTTGAGTCAAGGTGTCTGAGATTAATGTCTGAGTACTCCTTCAGTAGCTTACACTAGTGATTTTACACGCAAGCATTTGGCTTTAAAACTGAAAAAATCATGTGAAGGGGAAAAAGAGGACCTGTGTTACCTATGTAGGGCAACAGAAAAGCATACAAATCTGCTGTAGCAATTTATGATCAGGAATCAAGAAAGCATCGTTTGATGAGCTCTGTGGAAGCCTTTTTCCACCAAAGTGAACCAGGAGGTAGTTCATGTTCTGTGCTAGTGTCGGTTCATAACAGACCTCGTTAGAACTGGCTTTGTTTTCCTATGGCATTGAGAATTACTTCATTACATCGCAGTATACATTCATGTATGTCTCTACTGTCCCAGGAATGCTAGTTGCAATGCTAGCGGCAAAATAAATAAATAAATAAATAAATAAATAAATATCATTGCAAGCAACGATGAGTGGGCCCAAGCACCCTGCGTCTGGATATCTGGATATCCCAACACCATTATGACATCATTTTGGAAAAAAAAGACTTATGTTTAGACCTCCAAAAAGCCCCAGATGCTGGGAAAAAAAAAAGCACACTCCATGTGATACCACTCAATGTGATGTCACTCAACATGATGTCCCACAGAAAGTTATTAACCACTTTTCGGCATAAGTTTAAGGCATAATCACAGCTGAGCCATTTGAGATATCAAAAAACCCTTTACAATTTTGCATCCCCAATGTCTTTATATCACATAGGCTTGGTTTGGTGGCAATTATATAAATTCACTAGGAAGAGTATACCAAATTCCTTCGGGTGCATTTTGGCAATGGACACAAAATAACTGACTTCCTGTTGAATTGAGGCCATGAAATGTGAAAGTTCAGCTCAATGAGCTCTAAATGTGTACTGGGTTTCGGATACATAATGTACGTGCAAGTGTGTATGAGCTATGCAGCAAAATGTCTGAGGGCCGGTGCTTTGGCTGTCTGAAAACAAAAAACTGGTTCGAAATTGGGCACCGGCTCCGAACTGTATATTCGGAGGGAGTATAAAGTATAAAGGGAGGAATGTTTCTCTCTCTCTCTCTCTCTCTCTCTCTCTCTCTCTCTCCCTCCCCTTTTCTCCACTGTCAATCATACTCATACTAGCCAATAACAAGTGTCTGAGCTTTTAGAAAAGGGCGGATAATAAGTGGCCTGTGATGCGCCATGATATGTACTTGTGCTGCTCATGGCTGTAACTCATTATCTGCCCTTTTCTAAATACTCAGACCATGAGCCGCAAATCCAAAATATGGACTTCATGAATAAGTTCATGGTTTCATGGATAAGTTGGTTCATTAAGAAAAAATAGTAAAATATATATATTTTTCACCTATTTGGTTCTTTCATTAAAACGTATTGTAATCATCATCACATGATTGCAACTGTGCAAGACTTGCTTTAAAGCAACTCAAAAATGTGTCCGTGCTCCAACACCATGTGGCTATGTGAAGGGTGCACTGCTTTCTTCTGACTGTGGTTTTATTTTGTGTCCATCTCACTTCGTTTTCTCTTTAACCCACAGACACACTTTGTACTAGGCACTGGATGCACTTTAAAGGCCTGTGATGGATTACTTTAGTCATCTGAAATATTGTGTTTCATTGTTTTTCTGTGTAATTGCCTGACCATCGAGCGGCCAGTCCAGAACTTTCATTTTCTCTCTCTGACAGACGGACTGACCTTGCGCTGACACCAGCAAATGATAAGTCACTGATGTCACTCCAGGTTTGTCTCTTGTGGCCATGTAGTGACTGCTACTGCTAACGCTTGTGAATGTGCAATGTCTGTCTTTTAAATAGCTCAGACAGAAACTGACAATAGCAACATTTACAGAATCTACTGTACTATTAATATTTAAGGGGCACTCCATATTCACACTAGCTAGTGACAGAGCACCTTTCACTTAGCAATTTTAACATTATCAGTGTAAAGCATTACTAAACACAAATAGTCTAGTACATTCAGAACACTCCTTAGATGCATTTTTTATTCCAGTAGTTTTGCACAATAGTACACTGCATAGCTGAGCAAGTGTATATTATATTATTTGTTTCTATAAACACACTAAATTCAAATGTAACTCGTACCTGACGCTGCAGTGTTCAATTTTGTTGCTTGCTAGCATAAATGAAGACGGAAAGCTAAAATATGTATTACATTTATTATATTTATAACAGTTTTATACTACATACAGTACAGTATGCCAATCATCCACAACACTTACACCCCCACCAGGTGAATTGAATACAAATGATTATCAATTATATAAAAGTAAACTGGTAACCAGATCATGGGCACCCAAGGCTCATCTATGTCCGTGAGGAGCAAAGGCTATCCCGTCTGGTCCGACCCCACAGAAAAACCGATGCAGAACAAATTGCTGAAAAGAGCCAAGGCTAGCCATGATAGAAATGTATTGAACAACCAGTGCATAACAGCCTGCAGGCAAAGACTTCATGGTTATTGAGCTGCCCGCCTAATTCTCCAGGTCTCAATCCAATGAAGCATGCATGAAATGTACTGGACAAACCAGTCCAATCCACAGAGGCGCCACCCCACAACCCACAGCACCCACAGGATTTGCCACTAATGTCTTGGTGCCAGACATTACAGCACACCCCAGAGGTCTTATGGAGTCATGATCAGAGGGGTCAGACCTGCCCTGGTGGCACACAGGGAACCTACACTACTGTATATTGGGCTTAATGTTGTAGATGTTAATGTTATGGCTGATCAGCGTACTGCATGTATGTAAATACTGTTATTAAGCCTGTTCTTCTTCTTCTTCGTCTTATTATTATTATTATATATTTGGAGTTGCTGTTTGATTTATACTGTATAAATAACGTCTATACATATAATAAAACTGTAAAGTTGGCATGTCATTTCTCTTACAAAGTCATAATCCTTTCCAGTCCAGTAGTTAATGGTATTGCATGAACCACACACAGAAGAAGAAGCGAAAATGCAAGTATTTGCCCTACACGCATGCAGTTTTTATGGTCTGCGCTCACACAGACAGTGTATATTTGAAAGGAATTTGTTAATTCTTTAAAAATAACATTTGTAAGTTTACAGTACCTAAATAAGGTAAAAGCGTGACTCAATGATTCAACTGAAGCGACCAACAAAAGCTTGATTAGATTGCATGATCGACTAAAAGCTCTAATTAACACCCCGTTTTATTGAGGCTAATAAAGACAAATTGTATACAGACTTTTTATAGACGTTTTACATACAGAACGCAATAAAGGGCACTAATGATTTCCAGGTTATTTGGTGCATTTCAGACATTACGTGCACTACAGAGGAGTAATCTTTTCGGCACTGAAAGCAGCCTTGTAACAGCTTGTAAGAGTGCAGCCTGCCATGGCATTTTTTGTCAGGAGTAAGAGATGGACGATAGGAGACGCATTTCTGAACCTTTTCCACTGGAACTTGCGGGAAGCATTAGGTCGATAGTGGTCACGAAAGACTAGGCTTGTTGAGACTTGTTTTTTAAAGCTCGCTACCATTCGATATGATTTTTATGTTTGTTACACTTAACCCAGGTAAATACAAAATGTGGTAACTGTTCCCTAAACCCAATAAAACTTACTTTTTCAAATAAGGCCAGGTAGGTTTGGACAGCCTTTTTTCCTTAATAAATAAAAGCATAATTTAAAAATTGCATTTTGTATTTACTCAGCTTATGCGTGATATTACAATTTGTTTGGTGATATGAATCAGTTAAGCGCGACAAATATCATCATCATTCTCTCTACCACTTTATCCTGTATACAGGGTCGCGGAGCCTATCTCAGGCACAAGACGGGGTCTATCGCAGGACACACACACACACACACACACACACACACACACACACACACACACACACACACACACACACACACACACTATGGGCCATTTGGGAAAGTCAATTATCCTAATCTGCATGTCTTTGGACTGTGGGAGGAAACCGAACCCACCAAGCACAGGGAGAACATGCAAAGTCCATGCACACAGACCCTGAGGCGGGAATTGAACCCGGACCCTGGAGGTGCAAGGCGACAGTGCTATCCACTATGCCATTGTACCTGCCCCTCCCCACAATATATACACTTTTTCTTTGCTTAACCACAAATGATTTGTTCATGGCTATCAATACGAGCATCTCATCTGAAGGGCACTTCATGTTGCTACAGTCTGACAAGTGCCACAGGCTCTGAATAGATGAGATGTCTGTTTTGAAACTCAAGTTGAGAATAAACAGACGGTTCTCGGTCCATTTATCTTTGAACATTGTTTTTATTGTTGGCTTGAAAAAAATCTCTCTTCATTACTCAGACCAGGAAAGGAACAATAGGCAGCAGAGGATCTGCTGTAATTTTGTGCAGAAGCTTTAGTCACTATAATACTTAAACCGTTTTTCATACGTCGTTCATTCCTACTACATTATGCCTTGAGCCCTCAGTACGACCTGCTAAAATTCTTTGCTGGTTTTCTGCCAGTTGAGGACTACAGATATACGGATTAATGCGTTCCCTCTTCTAACAAGCCACACTGAGCTCTTTGTGATGATCTGACTTGAATACATGAAATGATGTCGACTCTGCAGTATTGTGAACTCTGAAAAGCTTGCACTATAAAAAAAAAAATAAAGTCTTATTTCCAGCCGTCCACCTGTGCCACATAAACACATTCGGGCACAAAGTGCAGCGTGTGGCTGTGCTGGTGGAGAGCTTGACTGAGAGACTGCTACACTTCAGGCAGGTCTGGGCAGCTGGGATGCTCTTACTGATCATTAAGTAACAAGTGGAAGGTTATTATTATCCAAGGTGGTCTCTCAGATGTCTGTAATAGTCTGGGAAGCTCTGCACTTACGTGCTCTTTGCGTCTCTCAAACGCACACACACGCGCACGAAGAAGCTGTTACTGTAACAAGAGTACATTGTTCTACATGCCACTCATTAAATTAGACCCTAATGAGGGCGGACTGTGCCACGTAGCCCCCCTTTCCTCCTCCATCTTTCAAACACACTGCATGTCTGGGGCATCTTTTCCCCTCTTGTAAATCACATGCATGTTTCATTAATCAGAACATGCCCACAATTAGAGTGAACTGCCCAATCTGCACTCTGTTTACTCCACTAGACATAGGGTAAACAAATCGGGACCGTTGTAACCCTGTACCCCCCCCCCCCCCTGCTAAGCTGTTGACATGGTTCAGTCTCCTACACACCAGCGATGTAGTCTTATAACCGTGTGATTATCCCCATTCTGTCAGCTTAAGAACAGCTGAGAAGCTGATTCATTCCCACTATGAATATCCTTGCTGACTGATGGTACAAGTAGCACATAAATACCCTCATCAGCTTCGTGAATGCATCGCAGTGGCCGTGTCTGGGACGTGGAGCCGGCCTGCTGACTGAGTCACCCTGCAATTGAACTGCAGCTGAGCGCTTATAAAATCCCTTTTAAGAAAGCCAGACCTGCGTTGTGTAATAACAGCTCGAGTGATTGGAACAGAACCGTTTCGATCACGTTTCTTATGAGGTAAGAGGCTCTCAGATGCCAGCCTCTCTCCCAGAAGAGCGTCCTTAATTAAACGCCACTCACAGGGAACCTGTTTCTGCCACTAAATCTGTGCCAGCTGTCTGATACCGTGGAGGGAAATGCAAAGTGATGAATTACAGCACTTACATGATTCTTGATAAACTAATACAAACTGCCAGTATTACTAAACCCTCAGAGGAATGAAAAGTAGCTACAGCTTATATATAGATGTCAAGACATATTTAACACACCATGCAGAGCGAGAGGAGCAGACTCCATTCCTGGTGATGCACTAGATCACTAGAGAGATCTGTGCTTTCTCTCTAGGGCATACCATGTTCAGCACATAAAGAGCTTGGTAATAAGGTGAGGAGTACATTCAGGCGTGTTAACTGAGGTGGAATACTAAATCCTGAGATGAGACGACGGTTTTTTCACATTATAACACTGAGACTATTAAATTTTTATTTAAAGCACTCAACATGTAAAATGACCAACACACCAAACATATTCAGACATCAACAGGACTTCATAAAATCCACATCATTTAAAAAAAAAAAAAAAAAAAAAAAAAGTTCATTTATTTCTTTATCTTCATTAACGTCCTTATCCTGGTCGAGGGCCACAGTGGCTATAGAGACTGTCTGGGGAACAGTGTGTATAAAGGGTGTGAAGTGGATGTATTCCCATCCTCACTAACACAATCAATACGATTCCATGACATTAGTCATGTGTATAGTATAGTTAGTCATGTATACAGTAGGTAGTCCAACTAAAACTGGTAAACAGGGTAGTCCAAGTCCAAGGGTTATCAAAAGTCGGACTATAATACACATAATATGGGTGGGAATCAAGCTACTCCTGGACATACGACTCAGTTGGACACAGAAATCATCCTAGGCACCCCGGGCTTTGACCCAGAAATCGAACAAAATACACAACAGATGCTGCTACTAACAATACGTCTGTGTCGTCTGACTGTAGATAACCTAGAACCGTACAGCACTTACACAATGTACAGATCAGTAAAGCTGACCGTGTTTCCACTGCTCGGCATGTTACCAGTTTGCCATTAGCTAACCTGGTTGCTCATTGCTTTAGTGTGTGATGTAATGATCAACTGGAAATACAATATTAGCAAGCTAAAAGGGTGCATATCGCCACCCATCGTAGCAGGGTCAGACATACCAGTATAATGAGATAAGGACAGTATTCTAAATAAATGGCCTAGTTGCGCTATAACCATAGCTCCACTTAACTGTGCATGTAAACGTACTGACTGATTCAGGCCCAGAGGCACTTTAGTGTAGCCAAACCACCCATTAGCATGTTTATGCGAAGGTAACCAGTCAACCCAAAGAAAACTCAAAGAGCAGTATAATGCTCATTCAGGCCAAATATATTCAAAGCAATGTCTAAAAGAAACACTTGTCAACAACATAGTAAATATAGAAAAGCAAATTTTTTGACTACTGTCACTTGGCCTATCCACTAAGTGTTGAGAATGAAATTGCTTTGCGCTACTACAGTATGTTGCATCACATCATGCATCATACAGTAAGCCAACTCCTATACATAGCGGTATATAAACGTATACGCAGCAGTCATTTTAATAAGAACACCCACACTCCTCCTCATTCACCCAATCAGAGAATCAGAATTCATAATATCATCCACATACAGATCAAGAACTTCAGTTACAGTTCTTATCAAAAAATTAGAACCCATACAGGAAAAACATCATTGCTTCATCTTTTTATCACCCATCTAGTTTACAGTGAATGCTTCTCTACTCTAGCCTCAGATTCATGTTTTTGACCGACAGTTGGAACCTGGTGTGGTAATCTGCTGTTGTAGCCAATCTACCTAAAGTTTCAGCATGTTATCTGCTCTGAGATGCTTTTCTGCTCAGCACCATTGCAAAGATCGGTGGAGTTACTGGAGCCTTCCTGTCAGCTTGAATCAGTCTGGCTATTCTCCTCTGAGCTCACTCATCAACAAGGCATTTCCTCCTGCGGAAGGAGGAAGCTTTTTTGTTTTTCGCACCATTCTGTGTAAACCCCAGGGACTTTCGGGTGTGCATGCCACTCGCTCTGATGTTTGGTTTGAGCATTAACCGATTCTCGTGACCCGTGTTTGTCCGATTTTATACACTGTGCTGCTTTCACATTGGGGATAATTGCATGAAAATGTAGTGGTACCAGCTTTCTTTTTTTATTTTTTATAAATGGCTGGTCTATTCTAATCCTATAATTTCTCAAATATGTCATCAAATGGGGACCTTACATGCCACTTCAGCAGAAGTATGTTATCCAAGCCTTGATTAGATGTTTGTTTAGTTTGTCCCCATTGGGAAGAGGCTGGATGAGAGACCAAAATGGACTCGCTTAGACATTTCCTGTAACTGTTTTATCAGATGACCAGAGGATCAGGATCCAGTTCTTTAACAGCACGATACTTTATCAATAAAACATTTTGTGAATTCGACATCACTGGGTAACAGCTTACTACAAAGTGATTGGAATTAAGAGCAGTTTAATAAAATATCCAAGTGTCGGAGAGTCATTTGCATGGTCAAGTTCACAAAAAGAGGATAAAAACACTTAACTTGTGTGTGATGTTAACAGTGTGCTATAAAATACACCACTGTGCACATGACCAGGATAATCATAGATGTTTAAACTACAACTCCAACCATGTGCCCTCTACAAAGAGGATTTATTTCTAAATCTAACAGGGCTGCACCCTCGGGCAGCGGAGCGAAAAGAACTCATCCGTCAGCGTTATCCATCATCTGAAAGAAATCCTTGCACATCAGCAGTTCTGGCTTACTTCAAGTCTCCCTGCTTAAGACTTACATAGTCTCGATCCAACTCACTGTTTCTATTCCAGAATCCCACTTTTTTTGCTGAAAACTGCAACCATGTCGAAAAACAGCAGACCACATCGTCAAATTACCAGTTAAAAAAAAAAAAAAAAAAAAAAGGTTTTCACTGAAGGACTGGTTGAAAATAGGAAAGCCAAAGAGGAATTTCAGATTTACACAGTATATTACAATCAAAACATCTGCGAAGCACTTATTGGATATTTTCAGGGACCTAAATAAACATGCGCTAAGGTTTCAGACAGCTCTGATCTCACAATCGAGGAATGTGCTAGATTGGTGCCCTCCCTTCCTCCCAATTCTCCATCGTCATAACCAGTTAAGAGTTAAACAGATCATTAAAATACCTCAAAGCAGGCAAAAATGCACCGAGTTACACAAGTGGATAACCAGGACCTAGTTCCACCTACTGTACAAAGTACAGAGTATTGGGTGAAAAGCAGATTACAGCTAGTGCAGAACATGATGTGGTCAGAGTTGCTGGATTGAACCCCTTGAGCTTTCTCCTTCGGTGTTAATCACTGTAACAGAAAGTTAATTGAACTTTCACGATGGTTGTCCAAAGTAAACATTTTCTCAGTATTATTTTACATGGATCCAGCTAAAAAAAACGCTCTTGCATTCTTTTTCTTTTGTCTTTGAGTACTTCTTATATCCAGACATACAGTATGTGTGTCATTTTCAAAAGAGAAAGCAATTCCACTTTGGTGTGATAACCTGAAATTAAGAAAAGGGTTTTGCTAACAGTTAACTAGAAGTGTTCAGATCCAGACTCTCTAATTACAAAGTCAGATCGCATAATTACATATTTGGAGATGGAAAAAAGGCTCAACAAGCTCAAATAGTATCTTTTGATACGCAGTTTGATACAGTACACTGCCTGGCCAAAAAAGTCACTATTTCAGAAAGATCCAATTATTTTGCTTTAATCAAGCAAAGAAAACAAATAAGGAGATGTGAAATTACTGGAATTTTCAACATTATCAACACCAGGAAGGATAGTGCTGAACCGTCAACTCTGCAGAAGAAATAAAAATAATAAAAAAAAAAAAAAAGCATCATGAATGGAGATTACTTAATCACTTGGTGCAGTTGCATGTACAGTAAGTGTGCCACTCTGGAGGCAGTGTTAAGATCTAGGACTACTTCAGTTGCTCAGCTCTAGGCACAGCAATGTTACATGACAAAGTTTTGACCTTAATGTACTGAATGACCAGGGTATCACATCAGTGGAGATTTTCCTCCCTGTATGTTGGTTATTAACCTAAGCAGAACAATTCAGGCTAGTGTCAGCTCTAAATTGGGTCGGTTTAAAACCTTCAACAGGCAGCTCTACTCTCGGATCAGCTTTTGTGTTGAAGTTTAGCCTGGACCCGAAGGGCCTAGACTCCGGAAACGCAGAGTAGTGTTCTCTATATCCTGCCCCAGCCAGGCCAAATGTCAAAGCTTCATTATCATTGTGTAGAATTACCACAAGATTCCTCTGGGCTCCAAGCACCCTCACATTATAGCAACAGTAAATAGCAAGGAAGAGAGCACGAGAGAGACAGAGACCAACCGGGAGGGTTAAAACGAGAGAAAATGGTGTAGTGCATTCCAGAGGCTTTTTCAATCATCTGTCACCAGGTTCAATCTGTTCCTTATAAGGCAAGGGCATTCCCCTCATATTTTCCAAACTGCTCCACACTGTTATCAGATCCAGTTTCATGGCCAATTACTGTCCTGGCTCACTGCTCAAGAAACTGCATTGCTACCTATACAGTACATCAGGATTTACACACAACCTTGACCATCACTCTGGACAAGACAGCAAAACTGCTCCTAGATCAACTTTGCCATGATTCACATGGATGTCATCATGAAGGTAAACGAAATTATCATGGTTTCCCAAAAGGCATCTGGGGTATTTCTGTACTATGATGGCATTTAATGGGACTGTCAATAGTGTTATTAAAATCCACCAGTTACTTCACTACACAATAATAAGCAGAGAGAATTCACTTAGCAAAGCAAACCACTCTCCCATCCACCAGCCCCGGCCTGTCCACAATCCCACAACAGAAAACAGATGAAACTATACAAGAATGTTCGTGACTGGCAACAGCACACCGCAAATATTTTGGGAAGGGGGAATCTAGCCAGAATATAGGCTACAGCACAGATGATGCTACTAATGTCTCAGTAAGTAAAGTCCATCAGTCGATCACACCCAAAATCCAGCCCAGAAGTCATCTCAACTCACGTAGGTTTTTCTTGTGACGCCTCTATAAATCTCGAATACACAAGAATGAAATGCGGTTTCTTCAGAACCATAACGCACTAGGACAGGACAGTGTATGCTAACTAGACTGGACAACAGTATTTGATGTTAAAAAGTATTAAAACTGGAGAAAGGTGCAATAGCAAAAGATCAGTAGTAAAAAGTGTCTCAGAGCAGTGTTTCAAAGTGCACTCACTATGAGGTGCAGGAAAATTACACCCCCTAACTGCGCTCCAGTTCTCCATGCCTGGCTGAAATTAGGGAACCCTTCCAAAGATTAAATAAATAAACTTACCTTGACTACACAATTACTGTAGCTACAGCAAGAAAGAAAAGTGTGTTGAACAAGAGACTGTGGGTTTGGATAACATGGTGCTCAGTTTAATTCTGAGTTTGAGTCCTGTTGCAAAGAAATAAACACAAATCACCTAGGAGTGTTTCTACACTGCCGATGTTTATTTAAGGACAAATGTAAAATATTTATTCAGCACAATACTGTACTAACCTGGGAATTTTGCTATGTATAAACAAGTATAAAAAGCAATTAAGGATAATTTCACTATGGGATACCAAATGTGCACTGCAAAAAATGACATCTTAGCGATTCTAAGTGAAATACTCCTAAATCTAGCCAAACCTCTCTTATAATTTCTTGAAATACGATTACAACAAACCAAGATTATTGATCTTACGTCTAGGAAAATGTTACTAATATTGAAAGCGAAATATTTCTTGCTCTATTGGCAGATAGAGCTAACACAACAACACAGCAGGATATGCAATTATAGATAGATAATTAAAGATAACTTTATATTTGTTTTTTTTTGTAAACTTAAACAATGGTAGGAAATTAAATTATAGCAGATTAAATTTAAAATCCTGAAGTTTCAATGGCATGAATAGACTTCTTCACACTTAGATTCAAATTTTCAAAAATTTGACAAATTTTTGAAAGTTTTTTAAAAGCGTAAAGACTCAATCACATTAATTTTTTGGATTTTTTTTTTTAAATGCCAACATTTGGATTTCAGAAAATATCAATTTCAGATCCTATCCATGGAAAAATGGGAACTCAGTCTAGACGTTACGACAGTCCATCATTGTAGTCACACACGCATACTATACATGCACACACCTGGGGACAATTTAATGAAGACAGTCCACCAACCAGTGTGTTTATGGGAGGCTGGATAAAACTGGAGAACCCAAATAAAACCCCACACTGACACAGAGTGAACATCTGGAACACCACACAGAGTTCTAGAGTAACCAGAGCTCAGAATTTAACTGCTGCACCACGGTATCACCCTGAATCTTACTTTCAGCACCAAATTTTGGCACCCAAAAAAAAAAAAAAAAAAAATCTTTGCATCTAATAATTATAAACCTTGCACACATTAAACAAAGCACACACAAATTCAGTTTGATATACAGTACAGTAACTACATTATAGAACTTTTAAAGTGTATCAAATATAAACAACAACAAAAATTCTGATTGATTGCTGTAGCATCATTTTTTTTTGTTCAATCCAAATATAATCCTATATTCTTCATCACAGGCTTGATTTCTATTAATTATTGATTGTAATTAATCGTTAAACTTCTGCCTGGGCAATAAAGATGAAAAACAGGTCTTTCTGAAAACAAAGCAGGAATGCATCTAAAAACCTCAACATGCTTTAACACAGATCAGGAAAACAACAACATCACCACACAAACAGAGCCTCTGACAGCATCAGATGCGGAGCATGAAAGTTTCTCTACGGCGCGCGACATAACGGACAGACGCAGCACAAAAACTTCTCTGCTTTGTGCAAATACTGTCAGGTCTTTTAAATAATTCACAACTTTCTCAATTCTTCTCAACTCACCTGCCACTGAATGCAAATCTGGCTGAGTTTAAGCCTATAAAGCACAGACTTTGTGAGATTTCCGCGCAGGCTGCTCGCTCTTCAATAGCCGAGAGTCTGATGCGCTTTTTCATTAAGCTCCTCCCTTTAAACACGGCCCAGCAACTGCCTCGTGCAGCGTTTACGACATGCCTGAAATGAGTCACGCCTACAAACAAACGAACTCGAACATGAATCGAAACGGCATTCTCAGTTAAATGCACTAAACACTTTAATATGATTCTCAATAACAATATGCAGTTTCTGAGAATAATTATCAGCAACACAGAACATGTTTACTTGATGTTTTTTATGCAGAGAATCAATGTTGCACACAACAAATACACTATGTAGACAAAAGTATTTGGCCAAACCTGCAATGACATTGTATCCAAATACATATCCTTCAGTATTGAGTTGGTCCCCCTTTTTACAGCTATAACAGCTTCCAGTCTTTTTGAAACACTCCACAATTTTTTGGAGGAGTGTTTCTGTGGTAATTTGTGCCCATTCATTTTGTAGAGCATTTATGGGGTCAGGCACTGATATTTGACAAGAAAGCCTGGCTCGCAATCTTTGTTCCAGTTCATCCCAAAGATGCTCGATGGGATTGAGGTAACGGCTCTGTGCGGGCCAGTCAAGTCCTTCCTAGTCTTTATAGTCCTTGCTTTATTCACTGGGGCACGGTCATGAAAAGGGGCTGTGCCAAAAACTGCTGCCACAAAGTTGTCAGAGATGCCTTAGTATGCTGAAGCATTAAGATTGCCCTTAATTATGGATAAGAGGCTTGATCAAAATACCTGAATTGAATAATTAACAGGTTTGGCTAAATACTTTTCTTTATATAATGTAGGTAGAACACATTAAATTTGGTAAAGCAGACAAAAACACTTTATACATAATGTCGAAAGAGAATGCATCTGCCATAACTATAACTTTATCAAGCATTAAAAATCCATTAAATCATTAAAGCAAAAGCTGCCATCATGACAAAAGTGTAGAAAAAGTATACTCACCAGCCATAATGTTAAAACCCCAAAGCATTATGCACAGTTCGCCCTGTGCCATCAAAACAGCCTTGACCCTTCCATGTGTGAATCCACAATAACCTTTGGAGGTGTGCCTGGACATCTGGCACCAGGACATCATCAGCAGATCTTTAATGTGCTGCTTTAATGTGCTGCAGACCTGCTAGTCTATCACATTCCATGGATGTCCAACCGGACTGAGATCTGGGGATCTTGGGGGACAAGCCAACAAAAACCCTGCCCACCAAAGCCCACACACAACAAATGCACCAAGTGCTCCAACACCCTTCCACCACACACAGCATCAACCATCTTCAGCAATCAGTGCCACACCAGTTCCTCTATTACTGTATCTCAGACCAGAGATTAACAAGTAAATTGTTCATTTTGAATTTCTCTTTATTAAAGTGGATGCAATTTGGAGTTAAAAGTTCAGGGTTTCACAGTTAGTGATTTCTCCATGTATCATGCATAATTGTGATTAGCAACCTATTTTATATGATTTAGAAAAAAAAAACACAGCTATTGCTCACAATTACAGTAGAGATTTACAATTATTTGAGTGAACTGTTGTTGACAGACATGACAAGCCAATGCCAACATATCTCACAGAGACAGATAAAGATCAAACCTTACTGTAACACCACTCCAGGTAAATTGAATACCAATGATTATCAATTACTGCATATACCAATAAACTGGTCACAGGCTCATGTACACGAATGTCTGTGGGAAGCAAAGGCTATCCTGTCTGGTCTGATCTACAAAAAAAAAGCCAACGTAGCACAAATTGCTGAAAAAAGTAGAAATAGAAAGATAGAAATATATCAGCACACCCAGTGCATCACAACTTGCTGCTCATTAGTTCAAGGCTGTTGATTCAGCCTCCAAATTCCCCAGATTTTAATTTGAGCAACCATGGAATGCTCTGAACAAAGAAGTCCACGGAGGCCCCACCCCACAACCAACAGCGCCCAAAGGATCTGGCACTGTGCAGTCATGCACCGAGGGAACAGAGCCGCCCTGGTGGCACAAGGGGAACCTACAAAATGTTGGGCTTAATGTTGTGCATTTTAATGTTCTGACTATTCAGTGTAATGAAGTAAATCTGTCAATATTTGAATTAGGTACAGCTTGTTAAAGTGTTCACCTGATACACTCTGTTAAAAAGAACAGGCTCACTTGTGAATTGCACATCACTTTTTACAGAATTGTTCAGAACACTTTTAAGTTTGCTCACTGACTGCTCACTGATAGCTTTAAAATATTGGGTCTTCTTGCCAAAATAAAGCCAGCCAGGATTTTTTAAAGGAACAATTAAAGGAACAATCTGTCAAGCTGGCAATAAGAAAAGAGAGAAAAAAAAGTTCAAATACCAATATATGCAGCATTTTAGGAAATAGAGGAAGCAGCCAGCCTGGCTTGCAGAATGTCCTTTTTTGGTGATCTCTCATGAAACCTCATTCGAAAACTAAGCCACTGTCAGTGTGGATCATAGGCAACGTTCATCTTGGCGAAAGACAGGGTGGCGGTCTGTTTAAACATTTAAACACAGGGCTAATTTATGCTGGAAAGTGAAAGAAACTCTACGCCTTTGGATTTACAATGCGGAAAAGGTGCCCAAACTACCCACCAGCCTCTACAATTAGAGGCCCATGTGATACACTCAGAAGGCTATAGTAATCCAGCATGAGATATATTTTCTGCTTGTACTCAGCCAGGTTTTTTTTTTTTTGAAGTAACCTAACAGATTGAATATTCGGTTTCTCTGGGACCAAACAATGTACAACCAATGCTCATTTTGTGCTGTTCTTCTGCAAAAATTCTGTCCTATGACAGAATCGGTTGTCAAGATATAAGATGCTTGATTCAATTAAAAAGAAATCTCATCTAACCAGCCTTAGGTTAGTTTTTTTTTTCTGAGATTTACAATTACCTTTGAACAATGTGTTATGATTATTATATCTACATTATTATAATGCTTCAAACCTTCTTGTATATCTTGTTCTTGGAACACTGCAGGAATTTTTTAATAATTTGGCCTAGTGTTCACAGAACTGCTCTCCCTTGGTAGACAACATGACACACATCAGCAAAAAAATTGTATTACTCACTGCAGCTGTCATTGCAGATGATAGAAGACAATCTCTATCATGATAAGCAGCAAGTATATGAATGAATTCTAGAGTGTTTATCAAATGGGCTTTTCTCTTTTACTGCTCAAACTTTTGCGTGCGTGCGTGTGTGTGTGCGTGTTTTCACAGTATAAAAAAAATAATAAAAAAGGAGAAACACCCAATATTCAAACTTTTGAAACCGAGAAAGCACCCTGAGTAATAATAATAATTAGTTTGCTTTGCACATAATCCTTTAATGAAATAGGAGCAACAAAATAATTCAGTAGTAAAAAAAAAAAAAATTCTTTCATACATAATTTGGTAAATAACAAGATACCGCCATGTGATTATTAGTCTCTTGAGCTAAAAGATTGACTGTGGTCTATAATTACCCCAGTGATTTCACATACTTATCTCAGCAGTAAGCTTATGTTTATAGAAAATCATTCTAGGTATGATCTCACTTGTGTCCAGTGATCAGTATGAACTTTTGGACATATTAGGCAACTCAGTAAGTATCAAAAATAAATTTTCCCGCTCAAAATGGCCCTGAAACAACAAAGACCCAATCTGTGTCTATGTCTGACCTTGTTTAAAATAGACTGTTGGAGTTATGAACACTTCAGCAGCCTAGTGAAAAAGAGGGAAGGCTGCAGCATGCCAACATCTTGTCTCTTACCCCACAGCACATGGCCTCGTTTTATTTCTGTCCAGCTGATTTTTCACACGATGGTCATGAATGGTTTTGTGATGGTAGGTCAATTTTGAACAATGTTGCCTTGTATGTGCAATTACATTCTCAGGATGGTTCAATTGCCTGGATTCATCAGCATTTCTCGACGGGCCTAAGTGGTTTTTCAACATCATACTGTGCTTGCTGAGAGTTCCACACAGCCTGAGGAGCATGTAACAACATGTCTATTCTTGGTATTGGTCATAATGCATAACGTTAATATAGAGTGCTGACCTTTTCTTAATCAGTCAGGACAAAACAGATAATAGCTACAAATAAATGATCAATAAAACAAGTTCAAATAATATATTCATGCACAACAATTTTTGGAGTTCACACTGAATGGTGCGCAATGCAAAAGCATCATTTGTAAGACGTCCTTAAATGCGTTGAAAGGTACCCATAATAATAATAATAATAATAATAAGAAGAAGAAGAAGAAGAAGAAGAAGACGACGAAGAAGAAGAAAGCCATCTAACACTGATAAGATATATAAACTAACTGAATAGCTGTCACAATACAATAAAAGTATACAAAGCAGCAGATTAAAGGGGTAATTTGAGTAATATACTATTTGACAATGCAAAATATGCTACGGTTATATGCAAAATAAGCATATGTTTGTACTCTAGTTATAGCCTATCTTTGCATTATACAGTCTAAAAGGTCATATGTGCTCTTTTTTAGCACAAAATCTAAAACGAGAGCTGGCAGTAAAAGTAGCTCAGTGCCACGTGTTTTTTTCATTTCTGCAAGGCTGGCCTTAGAGGACGGAATAAATCTCGATGTCCTGAAATGTTACACTCTCATATGGAAACTTGGGTTTTGAAACTGCATAAAAGCGATAGCTAGAGCCCTGAACTTTCCCTGTGCTGGTCCCTACCAGCCACTGCATGGCTAATTTCCTTCCACCATTATGGAAAATGATTTATTATGATCGGTTACGTATAATGCACTGCAAACGCTCCTGTAAAACTAAACATTCAGCAGTATCCTGCCTGAGCTGGCCTCTGGGGTGAGTCTCCTAACATGTAACAGGCCTTGCGATTTTTTCAGCTGATATTTCATCATCACCAGGCCCAACTTATACAAAAACACATCCATTAAAGTGGATTGAGTGGATATGCCTATACAGAATTGCTAAAAACCTGTGTAAACGTACTGTGACTTAAAAAATATAATGATTCAAGCAGATGTAAAAATAGTCATCTAAAACAGAAGCATGTGCAACACTGTTCATCCCACTTCTTATGAGTCTCCTAATACAGGCCTCTAGTCCAAATAACAATGGCAGTAAAAAAAATATTTAGTCAAGAGAGTCACTTGGCATACAGTCAGGTTCACTTATCAAAATAAGCCTTGGTGACAATGAGGATGAGACTAAAACCACAAATGATTACATACACTATAAAGTATTTAACCAAACTTGCAATGACATTTGTATCTAAATACATATACAGTGGAACCTTGGATTGCGAATAACTTGGTCTGCGAGCATTTTGCAAGACAAGCTAAAATTTCAAATAAATTATAAAAGGTCATATTATATGAGTACTCTAGTAAGTATACGCTTTATCTGCTGAGCGTCACGTGATCACAACTGAGCCAATGTTTCTTCTCTCTCTCATGCTCTGGGATTGTGGGTTATTGTTTCCCATACGCAGTTTCAGTGCGTGTGCATCACTCGTATAGTCAACATCCGTGCATGCTGACTTATGTTTACTATGACATTGTGATCAACAATGTGTGTGTAAAGCATTTTTTTTTGTGTTCAAGTGTAGTGACTGTTCTTTAGTAACTGTACTGAAACAACGGTACAGTTTTATTTATTAAATTTTTCCCTTATATTTTGTATTAATTATTTTTATATTAATAGTTTGAGCTGTGGAACGAATCATCAGGGTTTCCATTATTTCCTATGGGGAAATTCAGCTATAACAGCTTTCACTCTTCTTGAAAGGCTGTCCACAAGATTTTGTAGTGTTTCTGTGGGAATTCATGCCCATTTATTCTGTAGAGTATTCAGGAGGTCAGGCACTGAAGGCCTGGCGCGCAATCTCCATTCCAGTTCATCCCAAAGATGTTACATGGGGTTGAGGTCAGGGCTCTGTGTTAGGGCCAGTTAAGTGTTCCACACCGAATGCATCAAACCATGTCTTTATAGTCCTTGCTTTGTGCACTGGGGCACAGTCATGTTGAAATAGAAAAGGCCTTTCCCCAAACTGTTGCCACAATGTTGGAAGCATAGCATTGCTCAAGATGTCTTGGTATGCTGGAGTATTAAGATTATTGCCCTTTACTTAGGGATAAGGGGCCTAACTGAAACACTTGAATTCAATAATTAACAGGTTTGGCCAAATACTTTTGTCCATATAGTATACAGTATGTGCAGTCACATACAGTATAGAGTTAATTATATTGTTATCATCTTAAAACCTTCTGTTCAGTAAAGTTTATGAATCAGCCCTGGTTTTAGTGAGGAATATAAATATCGTCCCATTGGGAAGCCATGGGAGGTCTGCTGGTCTATAGGTCTATTACTTTGCTTTCTCTACTCACTTTGCAGTTGGCCTATGTTAGAAGTTATTATTGTTATAGTCACAACCACACTTTGTTATCAAAGGTTCAAAATCAGACTTTCTTAAATTCACTCATCTCTGAAATGTTTAAAAAAAATTAATAATAATCTGCTTTTGTCCCCAGAGATGTCCTGCCTTTATAAGTTTACAAGCTTATTCCAAGAAATCAATCAGTCTCAGTTGCAAAATGTATAAACTTAATGTGACTGGCAACCTTTGACTAGTGAAAAAATAGATTCATGTGAAATATGTTACCATCATGAATTGACAAAGATGCAATGCTAAACTGAAGAAACTATCCAGTAGACTAAACAAAAGACATTTTAATAGTAATATTAAAAAAAATCAGGAAGCATAAAGCACAATAAAAGTACTTACAAATAATTTACAAATTTAGTAAGATTAAAAAACGTCTCCCTGAAACATTTTATAAGTTCCATTAATTTACAGTTATTTACTACAAGTAATATATTAACAGATTAAATATTTACTTACAATTTTATATAAAAGTGTTAAAAGGAATTAACTGAAGAAAATCTAAATAAACTGAAAAAGCTAACAGAAACACGTACTGATAATCTACAGTTCATTTACGCTGCAGACCTCTGCCTTCATTAAACTCAATACCTGAACAAAAAAAAACACACTCTGACTGCAAGTCCTCTGATACTTTGTCGATCCACCTTTGCTTACTGTATATGAGCTTCTTGATCTGAACTCCTGTGACTGTTCAGAAAGATTAAACAAAGCTTTGTAAGTAATTTCACAGCAAAATGGTCCACAGAACAATATGTGGAAGCTTTCACAGGACTGCAGAGTGTGAATTTTACGTCCAGTAAAAACTGTGCATCAGTACAAAAGATGGATTAACCGAATTGTTTTCAAAATGGGAGAGCATGTGAGGAAACTAACAGGAATATGAAAAAACAAAAAACAGGTCAATCTAGAAAACTAGTAATATTCCCAGTAATATTCCTTATTTCCAACACAAGTTGTAATTACTTAGCTTCTAGGTTAATATATAATAAATATTTGGTAAAGTATTTGCTAAAAAGAATATCAGCCATGAGCCTCTTTCTATAAAAGAGTAAGTAGTTACATTTACTTTTGCACTTTAAATGTTTTTCACTCAGTAGTTGATTATGGCATCATGTGAGCATATACAGTATTATTACATAGTTATACTTCAAGGACAATTACAGGAGTTACAGTATATATATATATATATATATATATATATATATATATATATATATATATATAGTGTACATTGTTTATGTATATATAGTAATTTCAAGCTTGGAATAATCTAATCTATGTGTAAATAATCTGACAATTAATCAAATAAAAACCTGTAAAGATTGAAAATGTATAAACCCTTTTAAAAACAAGACAAAAATTTGTGTTATACAGTATTTGATTTAGATGTGCTAATCTCACAATGAGATCTTTATTTATTTATTTATTATTATTTTTAATGGACCCATGTTCAAAATATTAAAATTTTTTAAATATCATATTTGCACTGATTCAATTCCAACAGCTCAGTTGGGATTGAACTGTTCAGTTCTTTACGATCTTTCTTTTATTCTTTGCTTCTTTCCTTATCCACCTCCTCTCTGTGTGGGAGGACTGTGTGCTTACAGGTTGCATTTCTGGTCATTTCTAGCTTTTCTAATCTTTTCCAACTTTTTAAAATGGTGCTATTTGTTCCATCTGTTAGATCTTTAATACCCATTACCTGACTTGTGCAAGATACAAAAAAGTCTGTCTCGATTCGGTTAAAAATCTTTTGCTTGTCTTAAGGTGAGAGATAACTAAAGGGATTTTACATGTGTGTAACCTTATGTTCATACCCAGTGGGAAAGGGAATGTCTGAAAAGAATGTTAAAATAAAGTTGTATTTGAGGAATTAAATTAAACACCAGTAAAGGGCAACAATAAACTATCCTATTGTTTAAATGAAAAAATGTGATTTACTGTATAAAATCATTTGTATTTCACACAAATAACTCTACAATATCTACATATTTCTTAACATTGGATTGATTCACTAACGTGCTTGCTTATGACTCAGGCAGATTGCTTGTGACCTTACAGTCAAAGGCAAAACCCAGGTCATATGTTGAACACAGATCTTGCTGATGGTGATGCCCTGCTGTGTGTTTGGCCTCCATCTGCATGACCTGATTTGTAAAGGATGCCGTGCCCCTCCACCACCCTTCCTTTACCTACCTTCTGTTTCCTCTCTCAGCACGGCCTTACAAAGTGTGATTTCTATTAAATGATTTATGTGTCAGACAGGAGACAGCCTGGATAGGAGAGCATATTTGTTCGTGCCTGTGGTGAAAAAGATATGATTGAGAACATAAAAACAGATTTTTTTTAATAAAGTATGAAGTGGTGCATATGTTTCATTCTCCCTGCGTTGTTGTCTGTCTGGCTGGTTTCCTCTTGATTAAATTATCTTGTTTCTCCTTTTCATAAGATCTATTTGAAATTTTCTACACTACTTTTGTGAACAGTACATTGATGATGTAGATCGAATGGTCTGCTGTGGCGACCCGTCAACGGGAGCAGCTGAAAGACGAACAATAACAACTCTGCAGATAATTATATTGTGCTTCAATTATATATCATATACTGTATATCTCAATCGATCAACATACAATGAGTGAAAATCTGGACTGAAATGTAAGGGAATTAGGACGTTGGGTGCAGAAGGACGAAGTAGGATATTATTTAATCTGAATCTTAACATACTAATATCACTAACCGTATTAATAGTATTAATTACTAACATTATATAATTATATGCAGTATATATCATATATCACACACAGTACCAGTCGAAAGGTTCGACACAAGGTTTGATTTATTTTCTACATTCTAGAACAATACTGGATTTTATTTCAAAAATATGAAATGACACATGTTGCAACAAACAAACAAACAAACAAACAAACAAACAAACAACATCTAGTTTTTATTTTAATACATGAAGGTCTTAAAACCAAAACTCTGCTGTAGAGGAGAAGTTCATTTAGAGTTACCAGCCTTAAAAATCAACAATTATCAAACAGCACCTCAGATTAGAGCTGATCTGAAGGCTTTACAGAGCATAAGTATTAGACACATCTCAATATCAACTGTTCAGAGGAGATTATTGCATATTCTGGACGCCTTCAGCATTGTTTTACAGTTCGGAAAGAAATAAAAACCAGGAACGACCATGGAATTAGAAGCTGTGTCCAAACGCTCCAGACTGGGAGCGTCACAGTTAGCTTAATCCCATGTTTCCGACCCAGTGTTCTCACTTCTCAAATGAAAGTCTTTCACTCTGTTGCATTAAAACATTAAGTACAGATAGAATCACTTGTACCAAAAACTGTTCTGTGGAACCATATACTGGTTTGTATTTTTGGTGATCAGTGATGTATCTTGCCATTCTTGCAACTTCTCACAATTCAAAATCCAGACCTGATTCTGAGTCAGTAGAAAAGCCCAGAGTCTAATTGGGGCGCGTGACGGAGGCCATGCATGAGCACGCGTCTTTGTCGCCCCCGTCTGGCTAAAAAGGTGAATGAACCCAGCCTTCAGACGTAAATCAAACTGACATCATTTACAATGCACTAAATTAAGGCTACGGCTTATGTTTTGGAGCTGAGAAAAAGCCTCTCAAGCAATGTGGACTATGTCACTAAAGCATTTTGACACATTCATCATAATAGATGTTACCTGTTTATTATAAATGGAATTTGAAATAAATCACGTCATGCATTTGTGAGTGTGTGAGTCCTAATGCAATACACAGTTCAGTGATGAGAAACTGTGAGCTCACCTGACCTTCGATTTTTTAGAAGTAGAAGAAGAAAAAAATTTAATATTGGGTCATACAAATGAGAAGACCTATTGGTGCTCATAGGACATGACAACGGTTGGAGGCAGCTGTAAAGGTGTGGGCAAAAGAGTAATAACTACACAAACCACCCACTTAAATAGAATCACATGTACGTACATTTAAAATGATTCATTTGTGCAATTGTTTAATCAGCCCATCATTTACATTAGCAGCAGAATAATGCATACAATCATGCTGTTTTTGCCTTGTTGAGGAGAGAAGAAAATGACCTGACTGGATCAAGGTGACCGGTCACTCAAAAATCCACTCTTTGCAACTGTGACGAGCAGAAAAGCATCTCAAACAGCACAACTATGGGGCAGATGAACTACAACTGTCAGGCAATAACAGGAATTTGAGGGACTAAAACTGAACTACTGAACTGTTGAACATCACTTGTTTTGTCTCCCAATCTATAATCTCAGATTCCAGTCCATCTCTGAATACTAAGTGCAAAATGACACTGAAAAAGTCATGGGCGAGGGGTGGAGTATCAGGGATGATGACGCTGTGAATCCTGTTTAAAACTTTCAATCAAACATTCCTAAACATTCACTGAATGGGACAATATCTAAATGTCCATCATATGTGTGTGTGTGTGTGTGTGTGTGTGTGTGTGTGTGTGTGTGTGTGTGGAGGGGGTGTCAATCGGGATTAAAAATATTCAAGTATATGATAAAATCAACACATATTTGATGAGGAAACAGAGTAAATTTATTCAGACCAATCACACTGAATTTTAATCAAATATTTACACAATTATGAGGAATATTATGTCATTCTACCATCTAATCCATCTCTTCTGATAATATTCTACATAATTAGCTTTGAATCAACAATCAGTGCTCTACACAAGACATGAACCCCTCATCTTTTTAAATTTTCAAAAAATTCAGCAATCACACAACAAAACAGACACACACACCGTATGCACCGGAAAATCCATCAAAATAAGTCCATACAGAGTACCTCAGGAGAACTATCTAATCTAATTCATAGAACAAAGTTTATCTGCAGCATTAAAGTTTGTAAAAGCAGGGCAGCTCGATGATGATTCATTGTCCGGCATTGAAAAGTTTCTTCCTGCCCTCCATCCCAGACATGGCTTCCACATTCTTCCTCCAGTCTGTCACCTCCTCTTTCTGCTTGTTGGGAGCAGACAGAAAGAGCACTTTGAGTGAAATGGAAAGACAGAAACAGCGGGAGAGTAGTAAAAATAGAACGTTCTGAACGTAGAAATGTTCTGAGCATACAATTATCTCTAATGGCATTTGAACACTGAACATTTGCATGAATATGTCAAAAACAAATGCTGAATATATGACTATAAAGTAATTAAAGGTTTAATAGACAGCTTTCATGCTCGGCTCAAACTTCTACCAATATAGCAGAGTCTTAAGGACATCAGCATCACCTTTTCCTCCTCCTTCTTTACAGTCTTAAGGTTGGCTTTGAAGTCGGCCTTCATAAGCTTGTTGTCTGTCAGGGCTCCCAGCTTGTCATCTGCCGACTTCTTCACTCTCTTAAGTTTGGGTCTGTTCAGTCTCCCTTTCAGCCCGAAGATCTTATGCTGCAGCGACTGAATCTGATACAAAGAATGTTGACCGTAAGTAACCAAATATGTAATGGAAATTTTTAAAGATGCTATTATGGACTGTGATACCAATCAAGAATTCTTAAACAAACATTACTGCCACATTCGCTCACTATGATATATTGATTGCAGCTGCTGCAATAACACAAGAACACAGTGAATCAGATGGGTCAGAAACTGTTGATTGATTGTCTGTAAAAAGTGCTCTAGCAAGTGTTAATATCATCAGAGTCAAATCACATGTCCATATTAATGTGTCTGTTCTGTTATTCTTTCTCTATGACTAACAATTCATTTGCAGGGGCTCTAAATCAACATACATGGTATTGCACTAAGAGCTATATTTGTTGATATGGTGAAGTTGTTGGTAGGAAGAGGTTTATTTAAAACTTATGGAAGGGGTCTTCAGTGTCAGGGATTTTCTGGCATGGGTGAGTCTTTAGGACAAAAGGCTTTACACTTTTTAACTTTATAAGGGATGGAAAAAGATGAGCTGGTGAATGAATGAAGAACCCTGTATCACTGACATAAAAGATGATAAAAACCGCTTTAGTTGTAACGACGCGGGTCGCGGAACCGCGCACAAAGAGTTCAGAACGGGCGGATCCGCAGGCTGCTACCACGCGGAGTTCTGAACAGGCAAAGGCGCGGCCATTTATACACCCGGTTGCCAGGCAACGCCGCCGTCAGGCAATCAGCCAGAACGAGCCGCACCTGGCGGCGTGTTTATATAAAGGGTCCTGATAGCGCGGCACTTCGTGTGATTATTAGGTAGCACCGGTAAAGGTATCAGGGACAAAAGACAAAGAAAGAAAGAAAGAAAGAAAGAAAGAAAGAAAGACAGACAGACAGACAGACAGACAGAGAAAAAGACGGAGGCAAAGCCGAAGCCCTCTGCTTGTCTTAGACGCCGGCGAGAGAGAGAGAGAGAGAGAAAGTGAGGGAGAGCGACACGCATCAGTTTAGCGTGCGCTCTCAGGTTAAAGTTCACAAAGCACAAACTCTCCCTCTCTCCTAAAATAAATCGTCGGTAAGAGCGAACGCCCCGAGAGGATCTTTAGCTTGTTTTAGTTACCAGAGCCTCGTCCGTTCTCGCGTAGACGGCGGAGCCCTGTTTATTTTGTGATGTTAGTTTTCGTTGGTTTCCTGATTAATTATCGCTCGACGTCTCTAAACGGGAAGGTTCTCCCGTGCGTATCACAAGCACTCTCACCAACCCCGGTTTTATTGCCCCCCTGCGTCAGGGCTCTTATCAATAAAGCATCGTGGTGCGGCTCTCCATACCGCACCCCACATAGCATTTAATGTATCATGTCTTTAAATTAATAACACATTGTTAAATTGAACATGTACTCATTTTAAAATAATTCACTGGAGAGGACCCACAGTCCCCCATTTCTAATATCCTTCATATATCTGCAGGCATGTTTTATTTACAATAAATATTCCAGTTGGAAAAGAGAAGGTGGGTTTTGGTTGAGCCATACACACAGTCTCAGATAAAGATGGAACATTTATTATGAGATGACTGTGTTATACTGAAGAAAAGGATAACTTCCAAATTCTACTGCTAAGTGCACAGGAATTAAAACGGAGAACTATACAAATATGGAATAATTCTCTGAATACCTCTAAATCATTTCTGTCCACTTTTATCGAAAGGTCATATCGAGCCTCATCCACAATGTCAATCTTTTGGTGCAGATCTTTACACAGTTCCTGCAAAGAATAATTGAGAGACATTTTATAATCGAGAAACAGTCTAAAGTGTGCACAACTGTGTCACTCTATAACCCCTATAACTATTGTAGCAGTGCATAATTCAGTTACTAATTCTAAAACACACTTTTCAGTAACAATAATAAATAAAACAGGTGATTTGATTAAACTAATAGATTTATATATAATTATGAGAGTGTGGAATGGAAGTCTGCTGCTATCCACTCTTGAAACAAAGGGGTTAAACATGAATTATGTTTTTCACAGTAAACAGTTTACTTAACATGATCAGTAATTTACAGTAATAAACGTGTAAGATTTTGCCAGCAACACACTATATTATGTGTATAATTATGTAATGTGCTTTTTATACATTGTTGTTTATATACTTGTTTATATTTAGATAGAAATATTGTTGAGATGATTTTAGTGAATTTAAGGCTAATTCTCTGTTTATACTGTCCTTTAATTTATACTGTAATTGAATTACAAATGTAAACTAAAATACACATTATAAAAGAAAATAACATATAATGCTATATTTTTGTTCTCACTGATTAAAGGTTTTCTTTTATCCAGCACGACATACATTTGAGGCAAGATACAACCCAGCAGTTGAAAGAAAAAACTAGTCTAGCTAAAGAACATGTTTAAAACAATAATTGTATAATTTTATGGTGGAATTTTACTATTAAGCAGCAACAGTAAATGAAACATTTTATAAAAAAATTCCTGTATAAAATACAATCAATTATACATCAAAAAGACATTCCTCTGTGTGTTAAAAACTTTACCTTGTGTGGTAGATCAACAGATTTTTCATTAATAATTATGACAAAACATCTATATACTATGTACTGTATAGTTTGCCAATTATAATTTTTTTTATATAAATGTATTACCATAGAAGTGTATGGTAATAATGTTTACTACCTGAAATAAATGAAGTGCTGTAAAGTATTGTATTTATAAGGAATAAACTTTGTATTTGTTTTTCCACTACAGATGAATACAAACGAGCAAGAACCTATTAACATGTAAAAATCACATCATTTCAGTGTATCTTCCTGATAAGTGTACCTTACACACCCACACATACAGGCACAATTCTATTGTCTGTATTCAGTTTCTACTTTTTTTTTTTTTAAACAGTTTTTTGTTTTGTTTCTCTTTGTTCTCCACTGCTGTGATCCAGCAATGACCAATTCCTGGTGACAGAGAATGAGCTACCTGTTTTGGTACATGACCTTGTAATATATATATATAAAAATACATATTTATAAAGTAAACACTTTGGCTTCACCAGTCACTCCCATTGTGTCTCATTCACACTAACTATGTTGCAGGTGCATCAAAAAGCTATTTAACGTGTACCTCTTGGCTACATTTTGCCATAGATATTAAAGAAATGAAAACCTCCTATTCCTATTGAATTTTTTTATAATATTTTTAATAAACTACATTTAATGACACTTCAATAATGTTTTAAATAGAAAATACTTTTGCCAATGCCAATATTTCACGGTACATTGGCTGCAGTTATAGAAAAAATGTTGATGTATAGGGTACAAAACTACTGTTTATTATACAATATATCTCTGGCAACCACAACTGCCAGCATTTTACTATAAAATACAAGAAAAATGGTTTTAATGTTCAGTAATACCACATACCTGTATTTGATGGTAATACTATCAAAGCAAACACAGGCAAAGCCTGTTTATTCTAAAGTAAAAATCTGACCTTGTAGTTTACAGTAGTGTTGTTTTTTAATCTCTTGAGACCAGGATGTCCTCGTATGAGGACATGCATTTCCCCCCCAGATACATTTAGTCTATATCCTCGTGCAAGCAGCACATCAGGACCGCTAGGTGTTCTTCTTATGCCAAACTTCCTTCTGTTTGGAGATGATGATTAGGTCTATACTTATCAGATGACAGTAAACAAAAACACTGAGAAAAAAAATGCATTGCACACAACGGTAGAGCCCAGGTGACAGGAGGTTAAATTGTACATTAATGTAAAAAAAAAAAAAAAAAAAGCATTTCAGCTTTTCACCCTAAAACATACCACATCATGATTAGTGTAAGGTTCTGGCAACCACATCTAACAGTTATTTATTTATTTATTTATTTCCCTTTTACAGTAAATATCACCATTTGTTAAAAATGGTAAACCATGGTAACTTGGCCATTGTCATTTGAACTCACAACCTTCTGCGCTCTAAGCTGACCAGTGAGACCATTTCTTTCCTCTTACTGGCATCAACCATTTCTCCATTAATTTGCTCAGAGATTTTTTTTTCCCCATTCACACTCCTGCATAAAATGCATAATATCTCACTATAAACTGTGTTCCATGGTATTTTATTGTAAACTTCTCTTGTTAAAAACAGCTGTGAAATACTTTACATTCACAGCTGTGTTTACAGTGTAAAAGTATATTGGACCTGTTTTTGATAGGTGAATGCTGTTATATACTATAATTTCTCACATAACTTTCAACATATCATCATCAAAGTTACGTATATATTATTATTATTATTATTATTATTATTATTATTTTTACAAGAGTTGTACAGACAAATGTCATGAATGTGACATGAAGCTTAGCACAAATGTTAAAAGTACTAATTATTACAATGCATCCATTAGCATTCATATTATGCTAATGCATTCATAAAGTAAAATGAGCTCCTGGGCCATGATACAAACCTGAAGCTCCTGTACTGAGAGTCCAGAGAGCTTTAAAGGGGGCACTCTTTCATTCAGAGCGTTGTCTTTCTCTGTATTCTTCTGCTCTTTTTCCTTTAACAGGAGACTCTCTGCCTTCTTCAGCAGTTTGGTCTAGGAAAGACAGCATGCTTGTGCTTCACAGTACAGCAGGACAACTATATCTTTGCAGAATGAAAAAAAAAAAAGCTTCTGATCTGATAATGATCTAAATAAGCCAGCTAATCAGGCCAACTAATCAAAGTATTAAAGGAATTAGAGGATAATGGATCCGTGTGATGATTAAGCTGCTCGAAATACCCACCTTCAACAACAGCCTACGTGTTGCTGGGTACTTGGATTTCGATCTGGACTTCCTCTGTGAGACAAAAAGACAAGTAATTCCTGTTTCATTCTGCAGCCACATTAGGAAGTAAATGGGGCCTAATCCACACACACCATGGAGCATGCATTAACTGCCGGAGCTGATTACTGCTAAAATTTCTAACATGAGAGCTCAGTCACCCAAAACAATCCTAAGTGGAGGAGTGCAAACCTACAGTGGAGCTTACTATACACCATGCTAGGACACATCTGAAGAAAGACATGACTATTTACTGCTGGATTAAACAAATACTACTGGGATGCAATGGACTTGCAAAGAGATTTGATTTAACTTAATTTACTGCCAAATATAGTTAGGTAAGCTAAATGTAAATATCACACAACATCCAGCCAACAGTATTCACATGCTCATAAACCGGAGTAGTAGTATTCAAAATGATGCTGTACTTCCACCCTTTAGTTCTGAGTTTTTAATGCACACTTTGGAATGAAAGGTTACTGAAATATACAATATAATTCACCATCGAAATTTAGACATTTATGTTTCTCCAGACTATTTTGCATTTATTATATGCCGGGAAAGATGACGCCTAATGATATCTCTTTGTTATTTATAACAATGACAAAGTTTAATTGAATTGAATTGTTAATGCCTCAAATCTTTGTCTTAACACGAGGTCTGTACCTAAAGTAATATAATTGTGGGAATCATTTTTGAGTAACTGACATGGGTCGTTAAATTTGCACATGTTGGTAGAGTAACTCTTGCTATAATTAAAGCTTCTATTCAACATACTGTAGTCTCCACCAAAATGCATTTGCTCCATTGTTGAATGCAACTCTCAAATCCGTTTTGAAAATCCAATTTGTTGCAATTGACGGTTTTAAACTGCACTACAGAATGTTTATGGAGATGACACCATTGACAAGAGCAAGGTGCATAGATGGATGAAGCCGTTTAAAGAATGGGGAAACCAGCATTAAAGATAATCCATGCAGTGTGAGACCACCTACAGTGATGGAGACATTTAGGATGTTTAGGAATTAGGATTCGAGAGTTGGAGTCAACAATGGCGCTTTGCTTGGGCTACAGACAATGATGAGTAGCACCTTTTGTATACGGAGTTATTCTACCAAAATGTGCAATTTGGACAATATATGGCAAAAAAGATGTGCCCACTTTTGCATTACTTTGGGTATTTTTTTACAGAACTTCCGCACACAATTTAAGTAAAAAGTGCCAATGAATGCCTTTTAAAATGCCTTTTAAATAGACATTTAAAAACTGTTTTGTAAATTGAAGATTTTTTTGAACTATAAAAATATGTCCCAAACTGTGCAATATATGTATATTGCAAGAATATTGCTCTATTTTGTTGTGCTTCCTATTTATATTATTGTACATCACCATTCAATATTTTAAATCTGAATGTAAATAATTTTAATAAACACATTGGACTTTTTAAAGATTATTTTATAATCTTTTATAATCTTTAAACTATAATAGGTATAATAATTAAACTTTTTTTCACTATCAGTGTTGGGTGTAACGCGTTACAAAGTACAAATGACTTTTTTGATGTAAAGAGTAATCTAATGCATTTGGTCCGCCATTTAAGTACTCAGTTATTTAGGTATATTTTCAAAAATGTAATCTGTTATTCAGACAACTTATGTAATCTGTGAGCCAGACAGCAGTGATGCCGTCAGTGTGTGTGTATGTGTGAGAAAGTAATCCTACAAGCCGCACCCCCCTCCCCCCCCCCCATAACCCACCACCCTCTGTTATTCCTACTGTTATTAGTTAACAGATTATAAGCCAAACTTCGCTGAATGATGGTAGAATAATTATAAAGGTCTTGAGTGAAACAACATCCATGAGAAATCAAAAAAGAGTTTTTATTTTCTGCAACTCTACCTAGGTACTTTTATCAGAAAATAATGCTGTAATGTAACTGATTACTTTTTAATGATTAGTAATTTTGTAATGTAATTAGTTACTTTAAAAAGTAACATCCCCCAACACTGTTCACCATACAGACAAGTTTTACTTCAACTTTAAATACACGGGAATGAAAAAAAATCTAGAATTTCTATATGTAATGTAAAGTATCTGTGCATGAAGTAAGTTTATTTTCTTAGTGGTATTCTCTTAGAGAGTATATAGTAAGTGCTTAAGATAGTGTGGGTTTTCTTACCGGTCTGTTGAAGGATGTTGTCATAAACAAAAAATGGAAATGAACACAAGTGTATACATATGTTACTGAACCATTCATAAATATATACTGCAAATCAGATATGTTAAGTGAATTTCATATTCACAAGCTGTTTATGTCAGTAGGGATGACCCTTACCCCTCAGACATGGTCACACTGCACTACGTGTCCTGAAAGCAAGCCAAAATATTCATGGTCATTGTTCCGCATTGAGTACAGTGGCGCATTCCTGTGCTATTCAAATGACAGGTGTCTGCCTTGGATAAACCGAACCGAGGCATCATGGAAACAGAGCTCACTGGCAATGTCTTACACAAAAGTCTGTAAATCATATAGCATCACACACAGTAAAGGCTTATAACGGTAATAACAGTAGCATGAGGAAATGTATTGATTCCAGAATAGGCAATATTTTGTTTCTCAGTTCCAGAGTGTTACTGTGCAGAGCTCTGACATTCTGTGACCTGAGCCAGCAAGGTGTGCCCTTGTCTCATTCATTGCGGCAGGGGGGGGGCACGTCTGTCACAATGCACTGGTCACTGGGGTCTTACTGTGAATTTGGACAATAAAATACAGAAAGACTAGACAGAGAAAGTGAGGACACCGAGTCATTCCGTGTGAGATATGGATATCACACGGTTTGATTGTGGCCTAGTACTGACATGTTAAGTGGGATATAAAAGAAATTGCGTCTACCATGTGACTGTGTCTCCTGTCGGAATGTCACTGATGAAAGCCTACTTGAGCTTCTTTTAAAAACCATACTCTTAGAGCCAACTATGAGTCACTCTCCTAAAACAGGTTTACAGGTCCACTTTTTTTTAAGGGACTTTGTGATCACTTGTTGTGATGGAGCTACTAATGGAGGATATGATTTGACTTGTAGTGGTAAGTGTTTGCTCTTACAGCCCCCCATACATGGGAATTAATGTTTCCATCCCTGACATGTGCAGCTCGCTTTTGGGAAAATGACTTCAATGTAAATATTTCAGAATTAGACAAGATGAAATAGATTTGTACACACACACACACACACACACACACACACACACACACACACACACACACACACACACACACACACACACACACACACACACACACACACACACACACTTGCACCTGTCTCTCATGCCTCTACACATATTGGTTTGTTGCTCCCTCTATTCTCCCATCTTTCATGCCAGGAAATGTCTGTTGAGTGAAGGCCAAGTGCTTCCCTGCGTTATGACAGAGTTCAGCAACACCAATAAAGCACCAATGACTTTGATTTCCAGAAATCTTTCTAAATAAACGTGTTCCAGAATGTATAGAATATTAAACAGCAGCAGCAGCAGCTGGGAAAGACATCCCAATAAACTGAGAGCATCTAAAACATCATATGTTTATGACTAAGAATCTTAAGCTTTTATTGCCAGACCATTTTCCCTAACATACCCTTTCGATTCTTCATATGACCTGCTGCCCTTAATCTTGTTAAGGATTGAATAAAATAATGAACAAGCAGAGATAAAGGACTCATTTTATGAACTAGGAGAGATAAAGGAGTCAATTGAGATGGAAAATGTTCTCCGCACTTTAAGACACTCTTCACACTAGAACTTAATCTCTACTTATGTCGGAACCGGGCTATTAGCTAAGATAAAAAGCCTCTGATACAGTGTTCTTACCTGTAACGAGAAGTCAGCAAGAATGAGCAGTTAGGCGGAGAACAGGACACTGTGGTAGATTTTTGATGACTGATGCTTCTCCTCCCACATGTGAATAGCTCACTAAAATAGATCCCTAGCTACGCCTCTTGTTGGGTCATACCACCTTTCTGCCCTTTAATGTCCTAAACCGGCTGTACACAAATAATGGTCAAGGACGCAGCCATAGTGCAGAACAAAAGGCACACACACACATATATACAAAAAAAAAAAAAAAACACACACACACACACACACAAATTCAGGTTCATGTTAAATTGAAGTGATGGGCCCCCATGGCCACACCAGAAACAACAAAGATTTCAGAGTGCTCGTGGTCAGGTGCCACAAATATATAATTGTTTAATTGACCATTTTATGGCACTGTCTGACACCATAATTCATTCTCAGCATTCAAAAGCCTGCTTTTAAAAAGCTTCAAACTCAGCCAAGCAATGCTTTAATTATAGCTGAATATCACCTGCGCTGCTGTAAAGTGGATTGCTACGTTGCACAGGGAAAACTGGCAAAAAAAACATAATCTAAACACCACACACCAGATCGAGTTTGCTTTAGAAATATAGCGCTTACTTCTCCTTAAACTCTCTCTCTATGCAGTATCTATAGCATATCTAAGCCATATCAATTAAAAATTGAAAACCATATTCAAATGTGGTATTAGCAGGTATAGTCGATAAAGACCTGTCTCGTGTCAGGCATTATGAATTCTTGGTTGAGAGACTAATCGGCTTGTTTAGTGCACGTCAGCAGACTCGGAGAGGAGGCACGCGGACTACAGTGTTCCATGGATGTGGCAGCTGTCAGCAGCTATGGTGAAGTAGAGTAATTAAAGCTGCCCTGGGATGAATTCTTGTACTATGCAGCAGGCATTCAGGTGAAGGTGAAAAACCTCTGTGTATGTGCCATTATTTCACATGACTGCTAGTGGAGGTCAGATTCTATTAACGGATGACAGAGTTGTCCATTATATCATCCATTTTTATTAGTATAAACAAGCTTTTCTGCATCTTCAGGGAAAGACACAGTTCTTGCTTCTCGGTAGGGACTATAAAGGGAATTGCTAAATAACACTGTATATGCTACATAAGAAACATCCCTAACAAACGATGAGACTGAATTGTTTGCTACAGTGCCAGTCAAAGTTGTGGACATGAGTTTGGATTTATTTGCTGCATCCCAAAACAAAACCGGATCATTTCAAAACTGTGAAATATCACTAATGACAGGTAATTACAGCAACAACAGCAGCAATACTGTAACTGTCGGTTGTTATTTTAAGAAACGAAGGTCAGTTGTTCTGTAATAGAAGAGTATTGCAAGAAGAGTATTGTCAAGTGCATTTGAGGAGAAGTTAATTTAGAGTTACCAGCCTATTAGAGTCACTATGAAGGCTTTACTGAGCATAAGGAGCAGAAACATAATAATAATAATGCATTTTATTTATATAGGCGCCTTTCTGGTCACCCAAGGTCGACTTCCAGATCAAACAAGAATAAATTAAACAGCAAAACAAAAGATAACATTTATAACAGAGAACATTGAGTAGAAAGAGAAGATTAAAACAAAAATGAAATGAAAAAGACATTCCTTACCATGCCAATTCTTGCCATTACCATCACTACTACCACCTAGTGAACAATAAACCCATGGTAAGGGAAAACCAATTTGGAAACCAATGGTAAGGAGAATGGAGAACAAGCAGCTGAATGCAGGAAGCAGACAGCCTGTGTGTCATTAGTTTTTCTTAACTATTTCATGCCTTTCTGTTGTCAATAAAGGCACAAGTTACAAAATTGTCGGCTCTGCAGGTTAATTTGTTTTATTTTTACTTAATATTTTGTATTGAATATTTTTGGATTGGGGAACGAATCGTCCGAGTTTCCATGATTTCTTATGGGGGAAATTTGCTTTGATATATGAGTGGTCTGATATACAAGCACACTTCCAGAACAAATTATGCTCGCAATGCAAGATTCCACTGTAGATGAGTCTTAAGTTGAGTTTTGAATTTGGTTGGAGAATCTGTTACAGATGTTTTCGGGGAGAGAATTCCAGAGACGTGAAGCAGTACGGCTAAAGACTGTAGAGCCCAAGGCGATCAGGCGGACAGGCAGATAGGTGGTGTAACAAGGAACCTTGATGAAGGAGCGTACGAGAGGTGGTGTAGAATTGAATGAGCTCTGATATGTAAGGGGGAGCAAGATTATGAAGTGCTTTAAATGTAACGGGGAGAATTTTAAACTTTATACGGTATTTGATGGGGAGCCAGTGGAGTTGTTGAAGGGTGGTGGAGGTAATGTGATGAATTAAAGGTGTGTGGGTTATGATACGGGCAGCAGAGTTCTGGATTAGTTGGAGTTTATGTAGGAGAAACATCTCAATATCAATTGTTCAAAAGAAGATTATTGCATATTATGGATGCGTTCAGCATTGTTTTATGGTGTGGAAAGAAAAAAAAATCAGAAAAGACCATGGAATTAGAAGGTGTGTTTAAACTCTTGACTCGAAAATATTGCTGCTACCTCTAGTGGTTTGCTTAAATGGCGGATTTGTAAAGCCTCTAAAATCAGAGAAAAATAATTTGCCAAAATGCATTATGCCTAATATATTTTTTTATGAAAGCCAATACAGAGATAAGAAGTGCACTATTTATATAAAGATAACATACTACTCACACACTCACTTACTCATTCAGCCTATCCTGTACAGGGTCATGGGAAGCCTGATACTGTACTATCCTAGGGGACTCGGGGCACAAGGTGGGGTACATCCTGGATGGGCTGTGCATAGCAGGGCACAAGCATACACATGCACACACTCACATATTATGGGCAATTTGCCTAATCTGCATGTCTTTGCAATGTGGGTGGAAACTAGAGTAACAGGATGAAACCCAGCATGTGGAAAAACTCCATACACAAAGGAAGGACTTGCACCTCCACAGTCAAGGGTTGAAGGCCACAGTGCTTCCTGCCACCCACAACAAACTCTATTCATCAGAATATGGCATATTGAATAATACAATACAAAAGTAATATATTGAGTGATATACTTGTGCTGAGGCAGAATTCAGATACTGCTGCCACATCTACACTTTTAGAGTGTTTTCCATTTTTTCTGGGGATGTGGTGTTTAACTAAAGAAAATCCTTTTGTTTTAGCCACACCCACTTCGTACTCAAATGGAATTGCATGGAATTCCACCACTAGTGGAGACAGAACCTAGGAACAGAGACACAGAGCACAAGGCAGGAACACAGATTGGCTGGGAAGCCCGCCCACTACAGGGCACTATGCACGCATACATTCACACCTGGAGGCAAGAGCTAGAGTAACCAGTCTACCCATCAACATATTTTAGGACAGTAGGTACTGTAGAATGCAGGGAAGCTTATTGTTACCACATCATATAATGAATCCTACTGTACCAACCTATCTGCTCTTTCAAACAAGGATGTGTCCAGGGTTATTCTGTATTCAGGGCCTTTCATGGAAGCGATGACCAGCTGGTGACTCACTGACCAGCTGTTTGTGTTTTTATGGACTACCATCATGGGCTTGGGAGGCTAAAGACAGGTTAGTCCATTGGGTAAAGATGTGACTGAGCAAGCATACTTAAATACAGATGAAGCAAAACGGCTTTTGGTGCTCTAAGGCTAACTCCTTGATCGCCCTAAGAGGAGTCTCACTTGTGGAAATGTGAAAAATTAACATGCTAGAATCCTAAGGCAAGTGATTTCTGTCTTCAAATAGAAGTAGCATTAATACTGAAGAGATTTTCATGCTTACGATATGCCTTTGCACTATATATGCCTTGTTTCCTATTCCTATATTCCAGCCTATTCCTGTTTTGTGTCAAACAGCAGTAAAAAAAAGCATTTCAATGAAAGTACTGATACCGTGTCTGGTTGTGAGACCAATACAATTTGTTTTTGAATTCTTTGAGTCATATTTGTTATTGTATGTCCTTAAATACACCGATTCCTTTAATTCTAGCAGTCTATAATGAAATAATGTAAAAGATATGTCAACTTTGCTATTGCTATTAGCTATTTTATGTCAGTATTTAACTAAGAAAGAAGCAAAGTGGGAAAACTCAACCCGTTCCAAAGTAGGTAACCTACTGTTTTAAAAAGACCAGAGTGGACCTCTTTGAGTCTGAAACCTATGGAACATGTGTGGCCTGAATCGGATAGAACAGGCCATGTAAAGTATAGAAGATTTTTTTCCGACATGAATGTTCTTTTAATTTGAAAATTAAGTTTTGTAAAAATATTGCAGTAGAACAAAACAATATATTGAGAGCCACCAAATTCCAGTGGTGTTTTAGAGCACCTATAGTCTCATATAGAATAATGAACCATAGTTCAAAAGCATACAAACGAATGAAACACTGCATTCCGTCTGCCTCACAAGTGCTTCCAGCTATTTACGGCAAAAACATACAAACCTATTTATGCGCTCAATACTTCGGCTTTGGAGCAGCATGGTGACTATTTCTCTCCTTGTTTGGGGTACTCCACCAGTTTGTTGTATTGCGTAACAGAAAAGCACACTAAAGCTGAGTCAATGATGCTACGCATTAGAGTCCATTAGTACAAAGAGCCCAAGGTGATTTCTAAACACTTTTACAGCATGAGGACACTAACTGTCCTGCTGCTTTAAGCATTTGCCACTAATTATGTGCCAGGGTGCACAAGTAAAACAGTGAACATAGAACCTTCCAGTCTGAGTGTAAGGGAATTTCCAGTGCCTTTCTCCAGCCACATAATGGACATAAAATGAAACACTTACCAGCTCTTAAGAAAAACTACTGCTAATTTGCAGGCCTAATGCTGGACTTTACCCTCCAAGATACATGTGCGTTTAAGTTGTTTGGCTGTAATTTTAATTACATTGGATTTGCCTAATGATTTTCCACTAAGTCAATCCCAGGTGTGTGTGTCCAGACAGGGGAAATGGCACTCCTGTGCCCTCTCATTAGTGATGGACCTGATATCACTCTCAGTCAAATATAACATAGCCCCTGGCAACACAGTTTCACTCAGTGAGAGAATCCGCTTTGTGAATGACATAGCACTCCTGAGTAATGTAGTCTTTAATCACATGTATGTGTGATGGTCTACATCAGAAGCTGTAGGACCTGTTGAACAGACTGCAGTCTTTTCACTCACTCAGAACCACATTTTGAAACTGTACTGGTTCTCTGCTGAGAGCAAGATGAATTAACCCCTAAAATATGTGTCATGGCCTCTAAATAAATCATACATGCAGAGGTCAGGAATAATCATTCCGTAAGTTATGATTCATCAGTAGGCATGCATATCAAATCCCATCATCAGGCATACAGCCAGGGAGATGCCACCCTGTGCCATCATTCAGCAGTGAATTGTTTGCTTTCTGAAGCACCACTTGGAGCAGTGTTTCAGTTGAGAGGACGTGTCTACCCCACAGCTTTCACCCTTGCTGATCACAGCAGACACTAGGACACTGGGTAGTTTGTGATGTTGTGTGCCTTTGCATTCTTTGCTGGATGGGGGATGGCAAGGACAGAGCGCTTTACCTCCGGGGCAAGTACTCCTTTTCTCTGTCCTAGTAGGAAGCTACTGTAGCTGCTTAACATGGATGAGAGCTTTCACCAATGACATGCTTATTTTGGCATTCAGGCATCCTGTTTCACTGAACCAGGGCAATTTCAAACAATCTCATAAGCCATCAAGTCTCATTTGGAGCAGGAACGCTTCAAGTCTCCATTTGACCTAAAAACAACTTGACTGGGACTGGGCAACATGCAAACACATACATGACATCACTATAAAATATTTAACATAAGAAGCAACTGATCATTACACTATGAGTATTTCAGATGGTAGAGAAGATCAGAAGCGCATCTGTGCTCCATGCATGGCCCATTTTAGAAGCTTTATTTGGGGAAAATCTGGCAGATGTGCTTAATGTGTCCTTATTGATGTCATACTATCACTACAGAAAACATAACTTTACTAACATAACTTTAGCAGTTAGCAGATCCCCTTCAGTTTTTCAGTGCTGTTCCCAAAAACACTCTAGTAACAGTACAATATCATCTTATGGGTGTATAACAACTGACAAACATTTGCCAATGGTTAAGTTTATGTATCACTCCATGAGTAAAAATACACCATAAAGAATGGAATCTTAGGAAGTGAAATATTCTTGTATCTAGCCAATTTCTTAAAATAAGTTTACAACAAACCAAATAAAAGATTATGCTTATTTCTAGTTACAGTTTACTAAACTCGAAGCAAAACTTTTTGTTCTATTGGCAATTTAGCTTCTTTTTAAGAATTTGTTTTATGAGTAGACATAATCTTATATTAGATTTTTTGTAATCTTATTTCAAAATGGGTAGATAAATGTAACTATATTCAAGATATTTTAACTTGCCAAGATGTGTGTGTGTGTTTTTTTTTTGTCAGTTTAATGGTCTTTTAGCATCTCCTACCAAGAATTTCACCAAATCAGGATATAATAATTTCAGAAGATTATGAAACGGTTAGGTATTTTTTTGCTGAGACCCATTTAAAACCTCGTGTTGAACGTGGAAAACCTTGACTTTCTTGTTACGTATTCACTATCTGCCCACATGCTGACCGCAAATAGCACAGTAATAGTAGGTGGTATAAAAATGAGCCCACACACAGAGCCGTCACAGCACAAAGCATTTCTCTAGTGTGTGAGCCTTCACACTATGCTGCACGCTGTCCTTGAGAACAGAAGATGAATTGGCCACTGCAAGCGTGTGAGCAAGCATCAGTGTTGTACAAATGACCTCTGTAATCTAGTCTCATGTACAGATACGAATTCCCACTGCTCTGTATCGTCTGGTCTCAGCAATTGCTCAACATGCTCCCCTCTAGGAGACAGATTTTCATGTTTTTTAGTAGAGCGAACATCAGCGAACAAACACAATGTCAACCACAATCAGTGATGAATGTACTGCATATCAAAACACATTTTTTATTAATTTTTTATCGCATTAACAAAATTGTAGGAGATGATACAATGCTCAAAACTTTTCATAGCAACAGCGATTTGGACAGGACTGCATGGCAGCTGAGGTGTGTATTATGTCTGCTCAATAGTCTAAAAATAGTTTTCATCAGCTGAAAGAAAGCTTTTCAGCACCGTTAGTCTTTGTTGCATATGGTCTATTAGCTTGAATTTCTATGGCAACGAAAAGTGGCCATTGCCTTGTCGCTGCATGGCTTGCAGGCTGAAACCAGAGGCTGTGGGTGGATTGACACCTGTTTTCCACAGCGCTGGGTGAGTAAGGAAGCCTTCGCCAACATAACTGGCAGGCACTGACACTTGCACTCTTGTAGTGGAATGCCTGTTCACAGCCGTAAGCTTTCAAATAAACAACAACTGTCACGGTACATGTCTGCTTTAGCTTTTTTAACCCATATTCTTCTTTTCTTATTAATAATGGATGCCCCATTCATACAGACTCTTGGAATTTATAGCAACACAGGTGCAATACACCTGTATATTCTCTTCTTAGTTATTAGCAATGCAAACCATAATGATACATATTTACATCAACGTATTCACATTCTTGGAGACATGCTGTTTTTTTCACCCCATTATTTCCCAAATTGGTTATTTTCCAGTTACCACTCTTAGCTCTCCCCATCACATGGCAGCAATAGACCAGGAAGGCTGAAGGCTCACATACTGTATGCTTACTCTAATACACCTGAAGCCAGCCAATTCATCTTTTGAACTGGTGTTCATGCTGCATCACAGGGCAGTGCAATATACTTGGAGTAAAGCAGTACTTGCCCTCCTCCACCTACAGATATTCATTATTTTCCAGTGTGTAGTGACAGAGAATGGCCAGTTATGCTTTGTTGGACTCTAAGAGCTGTGACAGCATCAGAAGGTTGAAAATTCAAATCCTGACAATGAGAGACAGACATTTTTCTGTAACATCACTAGGTATCCTGCTTGGGAATCAGTTTGGTAGTAGGTGTCTGTGTGCATAGGTGTTTTTGCAAACATGAAGTAATTAGAAAAAATACAAATTTAGAAATGTATACTGCATGTTCCTTACATTGTTCCTTAGCATTCCTTACATTATATATATCTTTATTTGATTAATTTGTATGAATGTTTAGCATATTGGGGCCTGCAAACAGTCTGGAAGTCCATCTAGGGGTTACCCCTGCCTTGAGCCCAGTGTTCTTGGGCTGGGCTCCAAATCCCATGGCTCCAGGGTGCAATGATCCAACAATGTATTCATACGTCAACAAATAAAGGTAACTAATGTGCATATACAGTATAAATTGTTATTGAAGTAATGACAAACTACTGCTGTACATAATTTTTATTCATAGTTCAAAACTGATGTATAAATAATTAAGCAGGCTAGAAATTTGATATGCCCATATCTCTGATACTCTTTTATATGTCATCATCCTTTGCAAATTAATGGTAGGCATAGCCCGATTCTGAACAAAGCTGATCATTTATTGATTGTTGGATACATCATATTGCAGCAGATTGAGTAATATCAACAAACACAAAATCAGTGACATATGGGCCTAAGGTTTACAACCTACTCAAAATGAATGAATGAATAAATATACTGTGAATCCCAGATACTGAAGTACGGTCTCCACCTACTCAAAAGTAGTGTCTTTTTGGATGGGCGTGACCTCGGCATTAGGTTTGCCTAAGGGGCACTATTGCAGATATACTGACAATGAGCTGAACCCTAATGCCATACAGCTCTTCTTCACCTCTGTCTCCTGTCATTGGAACTGATGGGGCATGAGACAGCCAGGAGACACTTTGTTGAGCTGTAGACACTTTGAAGGGATGGGGTCGCCTTAGGGCAGGCACTGTGCATGTGGCTCAACATAAACCACCTGATTCCCAGGGCAACAGTCCAGCCCCAATCAGAAGATGAATCTAAGAGAGAGAGGTGAATGAATCCAAGAGAGGGGGAAAAATATATATATATAAAAATATAATTTATATATAATTTTTATACATTTAATATATTTCATGTTTTTTCACATTTAAAAATGTTGTGTGCATTGAAAATCTTTATTAAATTTAACATTGTACTTTAATACTGCATACAAACTATGAAAGACCATGTACTAAACAAAAAGGTGTTAAACAGCTCAGTATGTGTGTATGTATATATAAAATATATGATTTCTTATTTTTTTGCATGTTTGTCACACTTTATGATTTCAGCTCATCAAAATAAATGAATATTAGTCAAAGATAACACAAGTAAACACATCATGCAGTTTTTAAATAAAGGTAATAAATCCCAAACTACTTCGCCCTGTGTGAAAAAGTGTTTGCCTCTAAACCTAATAACTGGTTGGGCCACCCTTAGCAGCAACAACTGCAATCAAGCATTTTCGATAACTTGCAATGAGTGTTACAGCGCTGTGGAGGAATTTTGGAGAATTTGCAGAATCGTTGTAATTCAGCCACATTGGAGGGTTTTCGAGCAAGAACTATCTTTTTAAGGTCATGCCACAGCATCTCAATTGGATTCAGGTCAGGACTTTGACTAGGCGACTCCAAAGTCTTCATTTTGTTTTTCTTCAGCCATTCAGAAGTGGACTTGCTGGTGTGCTTTGGATCATTGTCCTGCTGCAGAACCCAAGTTCGCTTCAGCTTGAGGTCACAAACAGATGGCTGGGCATTCTCCTTCAGGATATTTTGGTACACAGCAGAACTCAAGGTTCCATTTATCACAGCAAGTCTTCCAGGTCCTGAAGCAGCAAAACAGCCCCAGACCATCACACTACCACCACCATATGGTTGGTATGATGTTTTTTTTCTGAAATGCAGTGTTACTTTTATGCCACATATAATGGGACACACACCTTCCAAAAAGTTAAACTTTTGTCAGTCCACAGAGTATTTTTACAAAAGTCTTGGGGATCATCAAGATGTTTTCTGGCAAAACTGAGACGAGTCTTTGTTCTTTTTTCTCAGCAGTAGTTTTCGTCTTGGAACTCTGCCATGCAAAACCATTTTTCCCAGTCTCTTTCTTATGGTGGAGTCATGAACACTCACCTTAACCGAGGCAAGTGAGGCCTGCAGTTCTTTGGATGTTGTTGTGAGGTCTTTTGTGACCTCTTGGATGAGTTGTTGCTGCGCTCTTGGGGTAATTTTGGCCGGCCGGCCACTCCTGGGAAAGTTCTCCACTGTTCCATGTTTTTGCCATTTGTAGATAATGGCTCTCACTGTGGTTCGCCGCAGTCCCAAAGCTTTAGAAATTGCTTTAGAACCTTTTCCAGACTGATAGATCTCAATTATTTTCTTTTTCATTTTTGAATTTCTTTGGATCTCGGCATGATGTGTAGCTTTTGAGGATCTTTTGGTCTACTTCACTTTGTCAGGCAAATTAAGTGGCTAGAGAAATTGAACTCAGGTGTGATAAACCAGAGTTAAGTTATGTTTTAACAAGTGTGTGTGTGTGTGTGTGTGTGTGTGTGTGTGTGTGTGTGTGTGTGTGTGTGTGTGTGTGTGTGTGTGTGTGTGTGTGTGTGTGTGTGTAGGCCATGTATGTAAATATAGACACTTCACAACAAGGTTCAAACCACTGATAATGGTCAAGAACAGAAAGGCCACAAAACTTTGGCAGACTCTTTCGGCTGATGAAATAAAACTTTAACTTGTACCTGAATGATGGGAAGAGGAAAGTAAGGAGAAAGAAATTTACAGCTCATAATCCATAGCAGACCAAATCTGTCAAACAAGGTGGAGGCATAAGTTATGACATAGGTTATGGCATAAGAGTGTATGGCTGCCAATTGAACCAGGTCACTGCTGTTTATTAATGACCTGCCTGCTGATAAGGAGCAGGATGGATTCTGCAGAGTATAGGGCTATACTCTCTGCTGAGATTCAGCCAAATGCTGCAAAACCGATAGGACACTAATTCATATTGCAGCTAGATAATGACCCAAATCATACATTGAAAGCAACCAGAATAATTTTTAAGGCATTGCAATAGGATATTCTTCACTGGCCAGGCCAGTCACCTTATCTCCACCCAATAGAGCATGATTTTCATTTACTGAAGACAAGGCTGAAGGCAGAAAGACCCCCCACACAAGCAGAAACTGTTGGCAGCTGCTGTAAAGGCCTGGCAAAGCATCTCAAGGGATGAAACTCAACATTTTGGTCATATCCTTGAATTCCAGACTGCAAATGAAGTATTAAAGGCAAAATTTATGTTTATACTTGTTAGTTTCCATTATTTATAAGTGCCCCAAATGTATAAAGGTGTGTGTATAAAAATGGCAGCAATTGCAAAATGGTTAATGTCACACTTTTGTCAAACCCATGAATTAAAGTTGAAAGTCTTGACTTTTTTTTCATTATTATTTATTTCAGTGCGGTTGTGTAAAGTAACTGTAGTTTTGGCAAGTCAGGAGGACATATACTTTACAAATAGCATGTAATTTTTCCAAGACTTGTTTTCAGAAATGTTTTTTTTACTCTTTTTTTTTCACTACAGTATTTCCCGATTGGGGGTGTACCTGTGGATGTATTTTTAGAAATGTCTTCAAACTCAGTGGGTGGATCTTTATAAAACATCATAGGAAATTCAAAAGAAAGTTAAGCTTCTCAAATCTGGTTCATCCTTGGGAACAATTTTCAAATGACTGAAGGTACTAACAATACTACTCAAATATGTATACAGTATGTATATCACATCGTTCAGGAAGTAGATGCATACTTTAGTACAAAAAGTACAAATCAATCACAGATCAACAGCAAAGAACCTTGTGAAGACACTGGAAAAGATGAGTACAAAAGTATCTACAGTATATCCACAGTAAAATGAGACAAATATCAACATAACCTGAAAGGCTTCAAAACTGAGAGTAAAAAAAAAAAATCTAGCCTGAAGCTGCACATGGTGACAAATATCAAACCTTCTGGAGAAATATTCTCTGCTCTGCAGTGGTGGCCGGTGCAAAAAAATTTTTTGGAGGGGGAGGGGGCACAAACAAAATTAAAATTAAACTTTTAATACTCGCCTGTAAATAGCCATTTATCAGGTAATTGCGCATCATTACTACTAGCATAAAATAAAGACATGACTCACATCGCATCCAGTCAGCAGCTCCGCTTGCTGGAAAGTGCTGGAAAAGACTCGTTGAGAATGGTCCAATCACATGACCCAAATATTTAAAAACAATATTGATTCGCTAAGAACAAAAGAGGGAGGGTTCAGGGCGCACAGCGCAGCGACCCAGGATGATTTGACAAAATCCAATCAGAGCTCAGCCTCAGGTCACATGCTTTTCAAAAGTTTACGTGCCTACATAGACACTCGTTTGTCCGGTGCCCCGCGTACACAAACACAAATGAAAGTAATACAGATTCGATTTTTTTTTTTTTGCAAATAAATTATATTAAGAAATACAGCGGAATTTTGTGACTAAATGACTTTATTTCATTATTAAAATAAATAATTATTTTGTTAAATAATTACATGTTAAAGGAGCATTCTTCTCTGCCTAACTTTAAGGGGGGCGGCGCCCCTGCGCCCCGTATTGACCGGCCGCCACTGCTGCTCTGATTAAACAAAAAAGTTACTGTTTGGCCATGATTATTGTTGTCTGGTAGAAAATGGGGCAGGATTGCAAGCCGAAGAATAAATGTCAACAATAGATGACATCATGAGGAAGGAAGATTGTGTGAATATATCGATGCAAATCTCAAGATGCCAGTCAGGAAGTTAAAGCTTAGTCACAAATGATTCTTCCAAACGGACAACGACCGCAAGCATACTTCCTAAATCAAGGACTAACAAAGTTGAAGTATTGGAGTGGTCCTGACCTCAATCGAGAAGAAAATTTGTGTGCAGAACTGAAAAAGCATGTGCAAGCAAGAAGCTGGCCTACAAACCTGACTCAGTTACACCAGCTCTGCCAGGAGAAATGGACTATAATTCCAGCAACTTATTGTAAGAAGTTTGTGTAAGGCTACCTGAAACATTTGACCTAAGTTAAACAATTTAAAGGCTACCAAATACTAACTAAGTGTATGTAAATACTACTTCTGACCCTCAGGAAATGTAATGAAAGAAATAAAAGCTGAAATAAATATTTCTCTCTATTATTATTCTGATATTTCACATTCTTAAAACTGTCAGAAGACAGGAGATGTTTGCTAGAATAAATGTCGGAGTCTAAATGTATTTGGCTAAGGTGTACCCCAGATACTGTAGCACTACTTTGTTGACCCAATGTCGGCGAAATTTTGGTAACCTTTTGTCAGTGCTCCAACATCACCCTAACGTTGGGCCAACGGCAGTACGGCACCCATACGTTGGGCCCATATTGGCATTAGTGGTTGGCCCAACATCATTTAATCTATTGGCCCAGTGTTGGCCTATTCGTGGGGCCAAAGATAGTGTTGGCCCAACATTTGGTTCAGTAAATATTGGCAAGGTTGAAAATTGAAAATTAAATTATATTGCTTTATCTTTGTGCAGCAGGCTCTCTCAATGATGCCATCACATCAGGAGCTCATATGAGGGTTGGTTACCAATCTAATATATAAATAACATTGAAAAACCTATATATCTACTTTAACGTTAGAATGTTTTCTAAATGATAAATGTTAAATTCATTGTGCTTTGTGCTCAACTGTGAACACTGTCACTAGATGGCGATTATCGCTAGGGAGGAACCTAAAACCCCACAAAAGCCAGGTACTGCTGATTAAGTCCTGAAGCCAAGCTAAACACAGGCTAAAGTTTTGTGCCTCTTTACTCCTAACTACAGATGGGTTAATATTACTTCAAATGAAATGTAAATATCCTTGAGTAAGACATAAGTGTGTTGAGAATCTGTGCGGGTAAAATGAAAAGCATGCAGTTAGAAGTTTTGCTGTAATGTGGTGAGAAAGATGTCTAGCTATGCACTATTATGCTATTATGCTAGGATAATTGACCTGTTGCTAGTGATTACAGTAGCATACAGAGCCACAGTGATTGTTGCCATAGTAAGTGCGAGAAACATTAAAGGGCTAATATACAGTACATATTGTTTTGCTTTAGGGCACTGCATTTTTGTATGTTTTTATACGATTATCGAATATATGTACTAAGGTAGTCGGCATGTGAAACATATAATTTGACAATTTTGATAGGTTATTTACTGCTTGAATTGCTGTGTTTATCTTGTTTCATCTGGAAAATATGTGTGCTGTAAGATGTGTTTCTGTAATTGTTTGTTTTTCTCATCATTTTACTAGTTGTAAAAGAATATTTTGAAGTACATTTTAATGTACAATGCTCAAATTATTGGTGTATTTACACTCCAAAGGTGCTGTAATGTTGGTGGGGAAGGTGATAAAGACCAACTGAGCTACAGTGTCCAAGCTGATGGTGAAACTACCAAGCTGAATGATGCAGTGCCACCTTATATAAAAGAAAGTCTGAGGCAATGGGTATGTTAATGTTTGTATGCATTCATTTACATCCACCGTGCTGAGAGAAAAAGTAGTTGTACTAGGTACTCGCATTTTATCACAAATAAAATTAATAAATACATTTCTGCAGATATAAATTTCTTATTATTGGCTATGATGAAAAGAGTCTAATTTAATTTCCAATTTCCAACTTTGCCATTATCTGCTGAACCAATTTTGTGCCAATGTTGGACCAACCTATGTATCTTTGGCCCCACTAAGGAGCCAACGTTTGGCCAATGGATAAAATGACATTGGGCCAACCATTGATGACAACATTGGCCCAACGTATGCACTGCTGTTGGCCCAACATGGGCCCTTCAGCAGTGTGCTATCTGGGTCTAATTTAATTTTCAATTTCTTTTACTGAACCAACGTTGTGCCAACATCGGGCCATACTTGTAATTATCTACTAACCAATGTTGTGCCAGAGTTGGACCAGCGTATGCATTGCTGTTGGCCCAGCGTTGGCTCTTCAGCAGTGTGCTATCTGGGATATTACTTCAGTTTTAGGATATAAATTCAGTTTAAATGCTTAAGTTGAGATCTTTTTAGAAGCTGATTAGCTTTTCACACCTATTTAACAACTTTAGCTAATTATGATACAAACATCACATTATTTTCTAGCACATAACTTGAATACAGAGAGCAGAGATTATTAGACTGATTCACAAGTTACACAAATTCAAAAACATTAAAGCAAAGGTCAAGAACAGAAGCAAGCAAAATAGGTCAAAACATAAAATATAAAAAAAAACATGCCAAAACATGAGGTGCGTTAAGCATTGATTGTACATACACCATGTAATTGCACTGAAAGGTCAACTTTGTACTGCTTCATTTAGAAAGGAAGTATGTAGGGTAGCAGAGAAAATAACTTTGCGTAAAAAATATTATGTACTCCAGTTAAATATTATACTTTGCTAACAGTGTGTCTTTACCATGAAATATACAGCAAATTGTGGGATTTTTCATGCACACTTTAACACAAATAATTCATACAGTAATTACAGTACATAAAACTAAACTATAAAAAAATAATATAAATTTCACAGTTGGATGTATGTACAGTGGGGTACCCCCTTAAAACAGTTTGTTGCTTTGCAGCCTGAAATGAAGATAGGAATAGTTTTTGTTTAATCTATCTAAACAAATAATAATAATAAAAAATACAAACCAGAATCACTGATTTGGAAAGGATCAACCCCTCCTAAAATAACGTGTACTCTCAATTACCTGCTCAGTGGCACACATTTGACGTTCAACTGTGATTAACTGTGGTCATTTTGATTATCTCAGCATGAAAGGCTGGAGCTTTTCAGTCCCTGGTAGTGCAATTGAAGCAAACAATTAACTATGTGTGACACAACAAAGTTGTGCATAGACTCAAGTCAGGAGATGGATACAAAAAAAAATTCAAAGGCTTTATTACTGCATAGAAGCACAGTGAAGTCTATTATTAAGACGTGGAAGGTATTTAGTAAAACACAGACACTGGCTGGATCAGGATGTCACTCCAAACAGGATGAAAGAGGCAGAAGGAAACTGGTCAGAGAGGCTACCAAGAGGCCTACAACAACTCTGAAGCAGTTGCAGGAGTTTATAACAAAGAATGGTCATTGTGTGCATGTGACAATAACATCACTAATTCTCCACAAATGTAACTTGTATAGGAGGGTTGCAAGAAATAAGCCATTCCTCAAGAAAGACCACATATAGTCAAGACTGAGGTTTGCAAAAGACTAAAATTAAATTATTTGGCCATAACACCAAACTATATGTCGGGCGGAGTCCAATACAGCTCACCATCCAAATAACATCATTCATACAATAAAGCATGGAGGTCGTAATATCCTGTTTCTTTGCAGAAGGGACAGGAGCACTTGTCAAGATAAAGGAAAAAGGATGGGTCAAAATACTGTCAAATTCTTGAGGAAAATCTATTGCTCACTGCCAGAAAGTTGTCAATGGGAAAAAGGTTTACCTTCCAACATGACAATAACCCAAGTTAAAGGAAAATGGATGGGGCAAATACCGTCAAGTTCTTGAGGAAAATCCGCTGCTTGCTGCCAGATAGTTGTCAGTGGGAAGAAAGTTTACCTTCCAACATGACAATGACCCAAAGCGCAGAGCAAAAAATTATTATACAGTAGTTGAAGGAGAAAAGGTGACTGTCCTTGCATTGCCTAGTCAGAGCCCAGTCTTAAACCCTACTGACTAAATTTACAAGTCATTTTTAGGAGGGGGATGATCTTTTTCCAAATCACCGATCCTGTTTTTTTTTTTTTTTAAATGTTGGTGTTATCTTTTACCTAGATGCTAAACGTTGCACTGAATAAATAAGGCTGTTTGAAACAAAAATTGTGTCTGTCTTCATTTCAGGCTGCAAAGTGATTATTTTAAAGGGGTGATTCTTTTCAATACATTACCTACTGTAGCTCTTAAACAAGTAAATCCTGGTTCAAATCCAACTACCAATTTCCCCTGGATATCACAATAGTAACACAATAGTAGAGATGGCGCCGCAGATGGCTGCCTCGGGGTGGAGCTCTCCAGTTGTCTTACTGTTTTTGTTAGTTTGTCTTGTTTTTTATTGCAATCAGTTATACCAAGGATGAACTGCTGTTCATTCAGCAGAACACACCACACAATCTTCAACTTTTTTTTGATTATTCGGACGTTTTGTTGAACATTGTAACTGGCAGAGCAGCGGCGCTGTTCAAATGCTTCAACACGTGCAGGCAGAAGCGAGCCAGTGCACTCGTCAAGCTCCCACGGCTTTAGAACTGTGCTGCCTACTACACATATGGCTAATCTCCGCTCTTTACCCAACAAAATGGATTGCGACACAGAATCAACGGGGAAACGTTGGTGTACAGATGTAACAGCTATGATGATGTGGTGTCCCAATCTAGAAGTATACTTTATCAACTGCAAGCCTTTCTGGTTCCCGTGGAAGTTTACCTCATTCATTCTGGTGAGTGTTTTCATTCCTCCATAAGTGTGCATGAATCCAGCGCTGCAACAGTTGGCTGATCAGATCACAGACATACATAAATGACTGCACCTTTACAGACCCCTCTGTCAAGCTCCGGAAATTTGAAGATGACACTACAATCATCTGCCTCATCCAGGACGGTGACAAGTCACATATACTGTAGAAGCAAGGTTGAGCAGATGGCTGTCTGGTGCAGTCACAACAACCTAAAGCTGAATATGCTCAAAACAGTGGAGATGATTGTGGACTTCAGGAGAAACCCCCTTCACTTCCTCCACTCACCATCATGAACATGTCATTCAGGTTCCTGGGCACCACCATCTCTTAGGACCTGAAGTGGGACAATCACATTGACTCCATTGTTAAAAAGGCCCATCAGAGGTTGTATTTCCTTCACTAGCTGAAAAAGTTCAACCTGCCACAGGAGCTTCTCACACAGTTCTACTTAACCGTAGAATCTGTCCTGTGTACTTCAATAACTGTCTGGTTTGGCTCAGCTACAAAATCAGACACCAGAAGACTACAAAGGATGGTTTGGGCTGCTGAAAGGATTATTGGCTCCCCTGCCCTTGCTGCAAGAACTGTATATATCCAGAGTGAAGAAAAGGGCTCAGAATATCACTTTTATCACAATTGAACATTCTTCTGTGCAATAAATATAGTTAAATGTTCTTCTCACTGTGCAATAAATATATGTGCAGTATTGTGTTCTGTGCAACATGCTGTGCAATACTACTGATATTTATTTGACTTATTTGATAAAACCCCACATCCTACTCAATTTGTTGTTAACTTTTTTTTTTTTTTTGAGTTGTGTGTTTTGTCATCCAGTGGGGGCGCAAACAAAATTAAAATGAAACTTTTAATACTCTTTAATACGCTTTAATATAGGTATTTATCAGGTGATTGTGCATCATTACTGCTAGTATAAAATAAAGGCATGACTCACATCGCATCCAGCCAGCAGCTCCGCTTGCCATAAGAAGTGCTGGAAGAATCGTTGAAAATGGTCCAATCACATGAGCCCAAATATTTAAAAACAATATTGATTCGCTAAGAACAAAAGAGGGAGGGTTCAGGGCGCACAGTGCTGCGACCCAAGATGATGTGACAAAATCCAATCAGAGCTCAGCCTCAAGCCACATGCTTTTCAAAAATGTACTGTACGTGCCTACATAGACACTCGTTTGTCCGGCGCACCGCGTACACAAACACAAATGAACGTAATACAGTTTAGATTTTTTTTTAATTGCAAATAAATTATATTAAGAAATACAGCAGAATATTGTGACTAAATTACTTTATTTCATTATTAAAATGAATAATTATTATGTTAAATAGTTACATGTTAAAGTAGCATTCTTCTCTGCCTAACTTGAAGGGGGGCGGCACCCCTGCGCCCCGTATTGACCGGCCGCCACTGTTGTCATCTCTGGAAGCTCTGTGACGAAAACGTATTCCTTGTACATGCAAATGTACTTGGCAATAAAGCAATAGGAATCTGATTCTGATTCCTAGTTTCTACAATAACTGTACTCTAGCTTACCTCTTAGAAGTTTACCAGAAATTCATATCAGAAAAGATCCAAATACATTGTCTGCTTCAGTTCTCTGGGCCAGTTTAATAGACCTGTCCTGTTTTATTGTACTACATAATCTATATAATGTTTCTAATCAGTTTCGAAGTTGAGAATTCATTTTCACGAAGGTGGGAAAAGCTGGGAAAAGGTCATGTGTTGGGCCCTTAAGCAAAGCTCCTAACCCTTAAACTGCTCGGTTGCAAGTCACTTTTTATGGCAGTAATAGCCACTAAGACAAATCTAAAAAGAGACAAAAATATGTTATAATAGAGAAACACAGAAAAATAACTTAAGGAAAACTTAAAGAACTTGCAGAACTCATTGCAATGTTCTGACAAATATATTCTTATGATCTGGCATTTGGTGAACATGGTTTCCAACAGTCAAAGAAATGTTTAAAGAAACATTTAATATTTTGGATCCATTAAATAATTGGTGTTTAAGGCAAACCAGGACTTGAAGAAATTGCAATGAATGAAGACATAGAACCTATTGCCATTTACAGAAGACTTCAAGCACAGTACAGTGAGGGAGCTCTTAACAGCATTAAAACAAATAGTGCAAATGTTTTAAAGGCCGTAGGTCTGTGAATGATGATCCTGGCTCAGAGTTCTATGAACATTGATCCCTGAAAAATGCTTGATCCCTGAAAATTGATGAATAAACTTGCAGAAGGGATGCATCTGTCCAGGGGAACTGTATACGCAACCTTACACATTACAGGAACTCAGCTGGGAGTCATTACTGTAACCCATCCCCTGTATAGTCCTGACCTACTGTAGTTCCAACTCTTTCCACATGTTTGGGCCATTAAAGGAGTTCCTGTGAGGCCAGGGTTTCAGACGTGAAACAGGCAGTTCTTTCATGGCTCTGGTGTACTAAGGAATCTTTCTACATTGATGGTATCCAAGCAGTACTGAAAACATGGGATAAGTGCATTAGTGTAGCAGGGGAATTATATAGAGAAATTAATGTGGTTTTTACTCTCACAACAGTGTTCTGGTGTTCTGCCCAATCAATAGTTCTGGTTCGATTTGAATGCCCCTCAAATGTTTGGCATCACTACAAATTTGTCTTTCATACATTTTACATTATAGATAACCTTACTATAGAGAGCTGTGCAGTCAAATACACTGAACAGCACTTTATCAAAATATATACCATTTACTATAAGGAGAAGTCTCATCTTGAACTACATAGTCTAGATTTTTTGCAGTGTTGTGCTAATAAAATTAATTTTTAAGCTTCCTATCATGCAACTTAAGTAGACAACATTTAATTTTAGCCACAAATTCCCTCACTTTGCATTTATTTCAACTTGACAGCAGTCACCTCCTTCTACTAACAATGTCCACTCTGTTTCATGTAGAGACAAAATCACTCAAAATCACCCTCAGTGACACATGCATTCATTAATTTTGCATACAGCTTATACGGTGTAGTGTTGTAGGTCCCAAGAATGGGGACACCTGGGAGGTACACACACTCAATCCTTACTTACAACAATTTGCACACTTCAACCAGCCTACAACAAATCTTATATACTGTAGGGGAAAACCCACAAAGGACAACATGAAAACTCCACGCAAAGGAAACCAGAAGTGATATTTGAATCACCAACCCTGGGGGTCTGAGGCAACAGTCCTAACCACTGAGCCATCGTGCTTCTCATACATTCACCAACCTCAGACAATGAAATGAAAATGAAAGAGAAGTAAACTCCCTTTACAGTTGCAGACATCCTGTGATAGCATGGAGCTATTGTTGAGAATTATCAGCTGACTACTCACTCACGCTCACTCTTTATATCTCTTATTAGACCTGGAGCCTATCCCAGGGGAGCCGGTCACTAGACAGGGTACATCTTGGACAGGATGTCAATTCTTTGTATGGCACCTATACATTCATCACACACTATGGTCAATTTGGAAGTGCCATTTAACCTAATCTGCATGTCTTTGGGTGGTGTATTGGTTAGCACTGTCGCCTTGCACCTCCAGGGTCCGGGTTTGATTCCCAGACAGGCTCGATTCCCGTCTCTGACTGCAAGGAGTTTGCATGTTCTTGGTGGGTTTCCTCCGGCTACTTCGGTTTCCTCCAATAGTCCAAAGACATGCAGATTAGGGCAACCGACATTCCCAAATTGGCCATATTGTGTGAATGAGTGTATGTGTGTGTGCCCTGTGATGAATTGGTACCCCGCCCAGGGTGTACCCCATCACGTGCCCTCCTGGGATAGGCTCCAGGCCCCCTGTGACCCTGAATACAGTGGTACAGATGATGAGTCAGTGAGTGAGTGAGTGTATGTCTTTGGACTGTGGGAGGAAAATATAGTTCCAGGTGGAAACCCACCAAGCATGGGGAGAACAGTCCACAAAGGCGGGAGCAGCTGAACGTTGAGAAGAAAATGGGGAAAACCTAAAGCAGACTGTGAGAATTTAGAAGGATTTGCAGTGCTGAACATACATTTAGAAACAAATCTATTTATATTAGTATTAAATGCTGGTTTTCCATAGACAATATTTAGTGCCTATGTGAAGCAGTCTTTCTCCATATGTTTTTATTTTTATTTTTTTTAATACCCATAGTGTTTGGAGAGGTTCACCTTCTGCCTAGTTCTTTCCATTTACGAAAGTATTCTGTAGTCTCGGTTGACCGGTCATGAGCGTTGAGGATGCTTGACATATTTTCCCTATATTTGATGTTGCCTCTTGTCAGGGCTAATTTTCTCTCACTTTTACACCATTGCTTACTGAATAAACCAACCATGGCCTTTTCAGTCTCTAACATTTGCAAAAGTATGACTGTAAAAATACACACAGCTTCTGCATTTGCTATCACTAAGAAAATAAAATATGGTATTTTCTTATACTCTCCTGAAGCTGTTGGGTAATCGTGGATGGACAGGTTGCAGATCAGCATTCTTTTTTTTCCCCCCTACAAAGGACAGCCAAGTACGTTCATTATATATTTATCCATACCTTGGGATTCAGATAGGGATTGTAGGCAGTTTTACAGCGGCATCGTGCCAGGCTGTAAATCCATGCTGCAATCCCAGGAGGGAATGAAGGGAAGACGGAAGCCACTGGTTTTTACTTGACATGTTCGTAACATTTTGTTAGGTTTTCTGTGGCCTATAAATTGTGCTATGGAGACACAGAGTTTGTTATTAACCACCATCAAGAGCAACATACTTTCATAGGAAGACTGAATTCATCATTTTATTTTACTGTAACTTTGTTTTGGATTTCACACCCCTTTAATTTCTTTAAAAAATCTCTTGAATAAATGTAACAAATGCAATGTGGTATCACATTTTTTAAAAATATTACAGTGATTTTGAAAAGGGGCTTTACATACAAAATTGTATTAATTTTCCTGCCAAGCTGGAAATGTCTTTTAAAGAACTTATTTCTAACAAAGAGCCTGCACCTTATTTCCTACATAAAAAAGGCCTTTAGAAGGTATATCAAGTATCAGATTGACCTGTTTATGTTCAATATATTCACACAGCTCTTGAAGGGATTGAAATGTGCCACTTCAAAACCCTTTACTTTTTTTCTCCCCCCAGTTTTTTTTTTGCCCATGAGAAAGATAAATCAAACAAGCCTAAAACTTTCAGTTAATGCATCTATGAGATGTTCTCAGATTGCTGATGCCATTCTTTAAGAGCTTTTTTTTTTCAGGGCCAATGTCCCAAAAGACAGGAGGAAAATGCTTTTCATCAGATTCATGTTTGATCAGAAAGGATATTAATTTTTTTGATGTGTTATTTAAAAATGTAGTCAGATGGCTAACAAAATACTAGAAGCCTTGGAAAGAAATTCTTACCAGTTTTCAGGCAGTCCATCAAACATTCCTTTTGAGGCCATATTAATGATTTCTTTGCTTGCATTCACTTCCCCTTAGGTTGACACTTGAGGAAAGGCTGGCAGGTTCAACAAAGCTAGAATGCAGGCACGAGGATAATGTCTTGTGGGAAGCACTTTGTCATGTGCATTAAAATTCCCTATGATGTCAATCCTGTTTCTAGGTAGGCCAACCCCAAATTCACACCACTCGCAACCTTGCATTGTGCAGTCCACAAACACATCAGTATAAAAGTACACTTTACATTTATCAAGGCACCCAAAAATACAGGGGGAACACAAAGCCTTTCAAACATACTGTACATTACATAAAACCTACGCTAGATACAATTTTATTGCAAATTATATTTAAAATGATTATGTGTTCTGTGATTCCACGAAAATCATGTTTATGTTTACCTATTATAAGTTTAAGTCAACTGTAGTCACAAGCAGTTCAATAAAATGTCACAGGAGACAATGGGACAGGGAGTAAACAGTTTATTAGTCTTTTAATCCATGATTATCACTATTGTGTCTTATAAGATTGAAATTAAAGTTAGTGCACAAAGTGGGCAATGCCACAGATGCAGATCGAAATATAATAGCTCCCATTCAGACAATGATATCACAATAATGCAGTCATAAGTCGTTGTGTAATTCTCTTGGTAAACATTGTAGGATGCATTAATGACATCCTTAACACTCCATAGTCAAAGTGGTACTGTAGCATCAGTGGGGGATTTATCCATTTGATCCCACTTATATTATTGGTGGTAGGAGTTGATTAACAAATTCTGCTCTGTTAATTTGATATTATCAGAGGACTGAGATTAGGGCTGTAGCTATCGAATATTTTAGTAATCGAGTATTCAACAAAAATTTTCATCGATTAATCAAGTAATCAGATAAAATTTACTTTTGCTTAATTAAACAGCAATGTAAAATATATAAGAGAAACAAAGATTAATTGGTTTTCTTATGCATACAGCATTTAATCAAAAATAAACATTGTCATTATTCACAATATAAGGAATAACTTAAAGTTGACTGAGATTAATTAAGTGCGTTACAGTGCCATACATCCTTATTTTAAAGCAAAACCTAAAAATTTTTATTTCAATACTTTAAGTATATAAAAACTTTCTTGCTGGTTTCTTCTTCTCTTGGCTCGTTGATAATTTTATCGCTGCCTTCCATTTTGCAGCCCGCAACAGAACGCTCCCTCAAATCAATACACAGCTAACTGTTTGCGTCTCCTTCCGCTTTGTGGGTGACGTAAGCGCTTCTTCTTCGTCTGTGTTTCCTGGCGGCTTGCATCCGGAAGCGCGCTGTGTCACGCCAAACAAATAATTGCGCAAAAACATAACGCAAGCCTTTAAACTTAATCTAAAGAAGCTTCGAGGCAAAAAATAAGATTTTGCCTCGACCATTTTTTGTAATCGAATTACTTGAGTTACTCGAGGAATCGTTTCAGCCCTAGTTGATATCCGTAATAAAATAGGTCTTATGACTGACTTAACAGAACAGAGATGGAAGTCCATTATTGGGCCACTACGCTTAATTGAGAATAAATTGAGGAATAAATATGTAATTCTTCAATAAGTTATCATTTCGGTGTAACATATTATCAATATTATCACTTTGTAATTACAAATTATTTAGCCAAAATTGAAAAAAAAAAAAAGAAGCCATACTCTTTATTTCGTTCGACTGCCTTTTGCTTTCATTATAGCCGTCACATGATTTTGGTAAGCTGATGCACTTCACAACATTTATTTTTAAATCCAGAGTCACATTAATTTCTCTTTGAGCTTGTATTGATGATGGGAGACTCAAACCACTGCAAGTCTTCTTCAGCACATCCCAAAGATTTTCAATGGGATTAAGGTCTTAATTCTTTGGTGGCCAATCCATGTGTGAAAATGATGTCTCATGCGCCTTACAAAATTTGAGCCTGATGAATCCATTCTATAATGATGAACTGATGGGAAAAGCCTGGTCATTCAGTCTATTCAGGTAATCAGCTGACCTTATTTTTGGGCACATAACGTTGCTGAACCTAGACCTGACCAAAAGAAGAAACCCCAGATCATAACACTGCCTCCTTGTACAGTACACTGTACAGTACACAGACACTAGGCATGATGGATGCATCACTTCACCTGCCTCTTTCTCACCCTGCTGCACCTATCACTCTGGAAAAGAGTAAATCTGTTCTTACGAGACCATGTGACCTTTTCCCAATGCTCCACAATCCACACTTTATGCTCACTATCAAATTTTTTACCTGATTATTATCATTGATGATTTTTGTGATTTTCGTGTTTTATCAACCAGATCCTCCGTACTGTAAAAATCCTCCGTACTGTACAGTAAAACCTTATTAATAAAGCTATTTGAATAAGTAGTATATTAGGATAAATCTGTCGAAGTTTAAAGCCATGTTTATATTATATTTGATTTGAGGGTGTGTAGGTGAAACTTGTCTGAGCCACTGTTTCCAAATTGCTATGACCTTAATGCTTTACTACACTGGCCCATCAGTTACTCCCATCATTAAACATGGCGCGTGTAGTTCTGGCTCATACACCAAATGCTGTATTAATGCCTTTTGTTCAAATACACATCAACATATTTGCCTAAATTACACCTCAAGGGCTCTGGAGGTATCACACAATGCTTTTACTTCGCATGTATTTACTCTCCCATAGCTGAACACTGCATGACATTTTTTTTGCCATTATGACTGGTACAATAGCTTGCCCATAGGGTGCAACTGTTGGTGCATCACTTGGGTAAAATGTTTTCGTTTCTCGCTGAAAATTAAATATTACAACACTAGCTGTGCTTTTTAGTGACAGTGATAGATCTAAATCAGCTTATATTTTTTACATGATAGCTTTTTTATGAATGATAGACAGTTCTATGTTAAACCGTCTAGCATTCTTTTTCGTATAAACATATTTTGACTAAACTGTCTTTGTTGCCTAATAGCTACCTCTACATTAGTGTTTGATGCTCTATAACACAAGAAGTAGATAAGCCTATTAGAGGGCATTCTGCTGACACCATTTCATTTTTTCTGACTCTACCTCATTGCTCAATAAATAATTTTACAAGGATAAAAATAATGTAAATAATATGTATTTTGTGGCGTGATGTGATTTCAAGTACACTTCTTGGCCACCTGGGCCCATATTCACAAAGCTTCTTAGATTCTCTCAGAGAGCTCCTATAGTATCTTAGCCTAAAAAGTCCTAGCTGGGAGTCCTAGACTAAAAGTGATTTAGGAAACTTCTCAAAGCAACTCTGAGTAAAGAAGGAACAAAACCTTTATCTTAGTGAGGAGGTGTGGCTGACCCTGTTGCTGGGGACGATGCAGCAATTCAAGGACTGTGATTGGTTGATAAAAAATCTGCAAAGGTCTTAAAATGCACTCTTTGTGAAAATAGAATATATGATAATAGAATGTTCAGTGTAGTCATAAAGTTTGTATATAAAGAAATTGTATAATCATGAATGGAGGCTACTTTATGCAAAGTTTCTGTTATAGGCTAAATATCTTAAAGTTACTGTAATTAAACAGGCAAAGGGTGAAAATGTATCTACTTTTGAAGCAACCAATTTCCACACAGTAGTTACTTTATTTAATTCCTCTTATTTACCTTCCTGATTTTATTACTTGTAGTCCATTTCAGATTGATGGGAGCAAAATGGCTCAGCTTTTACCAATTTACATGATCGCAGGACATCTGTTAAAGTTGCACTTTTGGATGGTATGTAGCCAACAATTGGAGAGATGGAAGGAATTAAAACAAGAAGAAAACCAAACTGGACAGAAGAGCAGTGTTTACTTTTATGTTTACTGTTTGGAGAATATTTCTTCTTTCTGCCATTTTGTCCTCTCTACTCTTAGCAATTTTTACCTTAGGAGCTGTTTTTAGGTCTAAGATGTTTCATGAATCATTTTTATCTTTACTAAGATTTAATCCTAAATGTAAGGGGAAATTCTAAGAAAATGTCATAATTCTAAGAATTTTCTTAGAATTTCATCACTAGGAGCAACATTTATGCTTAAAATGCTTTGTGAATACGGGCCCTGTTAATACGGACCCTTAATATAGTTAAGTTGACATGGTGACAGATTATTTAACCCTAAACTATACAGAAAGTACGGCGGAACGGTGGTATAATGGTTTGATTCCCAGCCAGGTTTGATACCCGTGTCTGTGTGCATGGAGTTTGCATGTTCTCCCCATGTTTGGTGGGTTGCCTCCAGGTACTCCGGTCCAAACACACAGTCCAAAGACATGTAGGTTAGGTTAATTGGCATCCCCAAATTGGCGTTGTGCCCTAAGTCTCCTGGGATAGGCTCCAGGCCCCAGTGACCCTGAATACAGGATTAAGTGGTATAGATGATGAGTGAATGAGAGTATACAGAAAGTAGCAGTTACTCTGTTTTACCAAGGTCAAACTATTGTACTGCATCAAGAAAGGAAATGTAATAAGGAGATTGCTAAAACTACTAAAACTGGGTTACAAATTGTTAAAGGCATCATTAAAACCTGGAAGTCCCCCTCCTTGATTTTTGCCTCTGTGGTGTTGGAACCTGAAGGCAAGGCAAAAGGAAGTTCTGGCACCCTGGCATAATGTCGTTTAATGTCCTTGAATGGGGGGCGGGTGTGGGGGATAAATTGAGGAGCAGTGTCCTCTCCCGAGCTTAAAGGTGAAGTGATGTGGTGCTGCCTCCTGGCTCTGCAGTGGACATCTTCCATGTCGACAAAGGATAGAGCAATGTTCTCAGAAGAGTCAGGAGGCAAAAGGTCATCCACACCAGAGCCAAGAGACCCAGCAAAGACCTCAACGTGTCACCAGCACATCTGCAGAGACTGTGTGCTTATTATAGCACTGTATTATAGAGCTGTGCCAGGTTTGCAGTCATATTGAAGATTTTTTTTTAATGTGGTGTCTTCTGTCTACTTTCATAATGTAAATGTGAAGCCTATTTGCATATTTATGTCATAACACAAAGAAGAGCTTAATATGTAAAAATAGTATGAAGAGGCACACTGATGTGCTGACGTTCATAGCTCTACGTGGTGCATTAACGAGCCTTCAGGGGAATGTTGATTGCTTGACGTAACGGGGTGTGTGCAGTTGCACACTCCATTGCAGTGAGATGTTTTGCCTTGCTTTCTGTCAATTTTATGTTTCATTAAGGGTTTCACAGTAATATTGACAAGGGCAGTGTAACACAAAAAAAATGTCCCATCATGAGTTCAGTTTTTCCCTGATATGCCATATAATGATGGACTATCACATAGATTTCACACTGTGACACATACAGTACTGTGCAAAAGTCTTGCTTCATATTTTGCTTCCAAAGAGACAGACTTTCTTGTATTTTTAATGTAGTCTTGAGGAATAGCTCTCCAGGCTTCATGAAGGACTTTTTTTCCCCTCTCATTTTTGGCAGGCGTTTGGCTTTCAGTCCAGTCCCTGTACCTGACCAGTTTCAGGAATGTTTTTGCTTGTTAAGGAACACAGAGGCCTATGAATCATTCAAGCACAAATACCATCTAACATAAGGTATGAACTGGTATGAAACTGGTGCAGATGATAACAGATGGTCAGACCGATGTGTGTGTGTTGGGGGGGGGAGTTTAGGGGGTGCGGGAGAAATGAGTCGGCCTCATTGGTTTCAATGAATCAGTCCTGGAGCATGGTGATAGAAAATGGCGTCCGAGATTCCTCTAGCAAACTTAGTTTCACTTTGAGAAACATTTCCTTAGACACAATTCTGGTTTTTGGCCACATAATGGCAGTGTTGGGGAAAGGGGACAAATTTAGTCAAATGGATCGGTATGCTTTATATTGTACATTTGTGTCAAATGCGTATAAGACTTTGTCGGTCCCGACTTATGAACAAATCTGTCTTACGACATGCTCCTGGGATGAAACTTGTTCATAGGTAGAGCACAATCTGTACTAGTGATTGAAACAAATGAGAGGGGAAATGAGGTTGTTCCTGAAGTTGTTACATAAACAACCAATTTTTTAACCGTATCTTTAGTCACTTTGCAGCCTGAAACAGTAAAACATTTGTACCCACTTCTTTAATTTCATCTACATAATTGAATAAAATTTAATATGAAGAAATGGTGGGTGGATCAAAACTTTTGCACAATACTGTAGGCATTTTTACACAGGAAAAAAAATTAACAAAGGCTGCTGAAAAATGGTGAAATAGCATCAAATTACATTGAACACAAAGACATCTATAGTATCTTTTTTTGCCTTAGGCTAATCCATAGGAGATCCACCATAGCTGTTCATCAACAGTGAGTACCTGAGTAAGCCATGGCTTTGGGTTGCAGAGTGTTATTTCATCAGCCTGGCACGATCAGATTGACCACCCACTTCACACCCACTGCCTCTCATTCATATACACATTCTCATGTACTAAATTACCTGCTTCCTGCTCAAGTTAAAGCAGATTCATGCATTCATACAAGGCAAGAGAGGCAAGTCCTGCTGTTTAATACATGCTTATATATACATCTTAGTACAGATATAATAAGAAATTTGAACTGTTAGTGGCTTTGTTATTTTGGATACTTGTATGTTATTTTATTTATGAGCAAAAAAAAAAAACACTCTTTCAGGAATATGGTGTAGGACTACCATATGCATTTGTATGAAAATGCTCTTTCAAGAATACATTATGTAACGCTGCTGAATATAGGATGTGTGCATGCCAAGGTTTGAAGCGCGCCCTTATTTCAAGTTACTAGCAGAAGAACATTGTGTAATTTAGTTTTAGCGTCCCCAAACCATATTCTATGAACTAAGGCCTTGATTTATTAAAAGGTTGTGTTTGGTTAAATATGAAAAATGTGATGACACTCAAAAAAAAAAAAAGAGAGAAATGTGAGATAATGAGAGGGAAAAAAAGCATCTTATGCATGTTTGCCTTTATAATTGAAGTTTAAGGCAGTTTTATCATAAGGTGTGAAATACAGTGAAATGGAAATATATTAACTTTGCACTTTCAGTAAGATTTAAGAGGACTTCAGTAATAACATTCATGTGTGTGAATTGGTATGGATTCATTAATTAGAGATATATTCAAGTTTAAGTTTTAGTACACTCAAAATCCTCAGTTTAAATGTTGTTTCTTCTCTTATACTTTACACGTGGCATCATTTTCTCAATTCTTCATTGTCACACGTAACACCCCTACTAACCGCACCT
>JAAGKR010000253.1:71948-127681 GCA_011419295.1 Clarias macrocephalus
GATAATGAGAGACAGTAATAATGGCCTAATAAACTAATGTGATTTGAATGATAATATCTGTGTGATTTGGACCACAGTAACAATTTGACAGAGTAATTTAAACCAAAGAAATACTCATCTCTAGCACACAGATTAAAATAGTAAACAGATTAAATTCGGGTAATACCGAAAGGCCTGGAAGATCAAAATGTAAGTGGATAATTGCAGAATTTTTCGATTGGAAAAGAAAAACACCTTCACAACATCTAACCAAGGCAGGAAGACTTTGGAGGAGGTAGATGTACCATTTTCAGATCAAGACAATCCATAGACGGCTTTGTGAATGTAAATACAGAGGTTTTTTATCTCGAGATGCAAACCACTCAAGACAGTAGAGGCCAGATTATTTTAGACATATTTGCTAGAAATATTCCAAAACAGCCTGGCTAGTTCCAAAATCAGTCACTTAGAATTGATGAAAAGGAGGATTAATTTATATTAGAATTATGGGAAGAGAAGGGCTTGAGAAGGAAAAGGAAGGACTCATGATATAAAGCATAGCACATCATCTGTCACATGAGTTGGAGCCAGTGTTATGGCATAAGAATGTGCAGTATGGCTGTCTATAAACTAGGTCACTAGAGTCTATTGACGATGTGACTGCTAATATAAGAAGCAGGATTAATTCTTAAATATTTTATTGTTCAAAGTGTTAGATTAAAGATTTAATCAAAAGCTGCAAAAACTGATACAATGCTTAACATGTTCCTCAGCTCAAATAGGCATGCTTTGTACTTACTACTGAAGACAGAACTCCAGGTGGAAGGGAAAACAAATGGCAACTGAAAAGTAGTACAGTAGTCATAGCCAAAACGTATATACAACTTAATATCTGGTGATGTCTATGGATTCTAGACTCACAGGCAGTCATTGACTGTAAATAACCTAAATACAACTTTTAAAAATAATTCTTACATTCGGAATTATGTTCATTTGTCCAATCGCCTTTCAGCATGTGAAAGTGGAAGGATTTGGGAGAACGTATGGTTGTTCTTTCTAAACAGTTTGTTTTTGTTAAACCGACACTGTGGAACTGATCCGAGAGAGACATTTTTTTAAGTCACTGTCCAAATATTTATGGACCCCAACTGTATTTCACATTTGGCACAAAGTCAATGGTGCCCCTGAGAAAATTCTTCTTAAGAATTTAGTGCTCTCTCCCAGAAGGTGATGATATGATATAAATGCTTTTTTTTTTTTTTTTTTTTTACATTTTTGAAAAATAAAACATGATGATTAGCATATGACATTTTGTTTACAGGGTCATTGTAAAATGCATGTTTCTGAAACAGCAATAGAGGACCATCGACTCATGCAGGATGAGGCTTAGGAACTGCATTTTCATCAAAGTCTATGAGCTTAATCAATCGGAGCGACCCACTGGAACTGCATCTGCTGTAAATGACTCGAAACTTTAATTACACCTATTCATTGAACTTAAACACCAGTAAATATAACTAAAGCTATAAACATGCAGGTACATCAATAATCCCTCATAATAATTTACTTGTCATATGGCACTGACAACTGGTACTAATAGTAGTAGGAGTATTTTTTTAGAATTATTAAATTTTTAACTTTTTTTTTCATTAATACAGATTAATTCCACGATTCTTCTTTCCTTCCACATACAACATACTCAATTTGTGCACTCATTTGCAACTATGAATTTGCACATTAATGTACAGTATTCTCTTACTTTACCTGGATTGCCATCTGCCACTTCTGCTTTCCGATTGTACTATTAAACCCCTGACTGTAATGTCGCTACATGATTTATAACATCACTAGAGTCATTTAAATATATCAAAAGTATTTGAAATGGCAGTACAATATCTGTTCATCCTTACAAAATATGTGACATCACTATAGTGCATAACATTTTTGCACCATCGTTACATTATTTGTGATGACTAACAATGTTTGAAGAAGTATTGAAACAGTGTTTGTTTCATCACTACAGTGGAGGGTATTTGTAAGGTCCTGACAGTATTGGTATTTATATACCAGTTATTACAGTAAAATATTATTTCTTTTTATTATTATAAACAGTATTCTGTTGTTATATTGCATAATGTACATATTCTCTTTTTGTATGACATCAGGTGATGCAACCCTAATTTCATAATGTGCTCACAAATGACAAAGAATTTAAGAATGACTATTCTCTTTTTTTTTCTTATAGATTTGAGGATAGGCATGACCTATTTCATCCACAGAAACATTTCCCCTAGATTTGACAATATGTAATGTACTTGGTATTGTGTCTTTTATCCTATGCCAAAAAAACAAGTTCAGTCCCATTTCTTTAAAAGCATATAGCATCATTACCAGGTAAGAGCATGTTCAGCAGCAGGGGGTCACAAGAGGCTTGTGGAAAGGGAGCTGTGTACCGCTCTAAGCCTTAATGTTCAGTGTGCTGTGCGTTAAGCAGATGGATAAGAGCCCTGTGAGGTACAATTAAGACCCCTCTGCTGACTGCCGGGGTTTGTCTACATTATCGAATTCACTTAAAGACAAGTATATGGATTACGCCTGTGCACCAGCCTTTTCCCTTCATACAGCTTAAGTGAGCTAAGCTTGTGAAAACAGGTATGTGATCGCTGATGTCACAAGAGACCCCTGTGTGTGTGTGTGTGTGTGTATATGTGTAGTGGGGGTGGTAAAAGTGCCACTGTGGGCACACAGAAAAACCACATAGGGGTGAGAATAACTATTGGTATGATCCTTGAGCCGCAGGGTCAATAGAAAAATCAATTTAAGCTCCAGAGGGTTTGAATAAAAGTAGAATTTTTTTTTTCATCCAAGCCATGGGTATCAGGGTCGCTGAAGCAGCAAAGCCTCTATGACGGTTGCAGCTTGACATTTATATATCCATTAGTGCTTGGTCTTTCCCTTTCCCCTCCTGTGTCCTGCTCAAGCCAGGGACACATCGAGTCTATTTTTAGTTTTATCTTGAAGTGAGGCCCAACACAAACAAGGTCCTTGAGGGCTTGCTATGGCAGATAAGGGAAACACAGCTGCGGTAATCCATGTGTACGGACTGGGTGGGAGTGACATTGTGTCATTCTCCATCCAATCTGTTCTTCATGTTCCAATCAGCTCATAGCCTTATGCTTACCAAGCCCCCCCTTTTTTTTTTTTTTTTTTTTTGCTGGAGAAACATATTCACCCAAACATACAATAATGACAAAATATTAGCAGTATTGCAGAGGAGCTAGCTACAAGCAGGGGCAGTACACGCTAATTAGCCTTCTAAATAATGTACATTTGTTTTAGTAACATTTTAGTAGGTACATTAAAACATGGCAAAATGCTTCTTTGTCTAAAAAGAGGTTTTTATGGGTCTGTATATTGGTCAGAACTTGTGCTTTCATTGATATCTTTACGTTCATACATTAGAGGATGAATGTATTTTACTTTCTCACAGCATGACGCAAAACTGGCTTGACAGAATTGAAGAAACTTTGGCAGTACATATGTTGAGTAGAACTAAAGTTATGAGCAGTTATTTGCCAAATTTGTTACTCTTTTTTTCACTAATTTAGCACTTTTGCCCTCAAGGGGGTGCGTGGCTATGTGTCTGACTCAATAGAGCCAATCAATGCAATAGTTTACTGTGAAAAGTGAACCTTCAAATAAGTATGGACCGATCAAATGTGTGTTTAGTCTTCCTGCAGGACGCAAAACTGGCTGGACATAATTTAATGAATCTTTTGCAGTACTTGTCTGCCTGCGCCATATGTAAAATCAAAATGTTGAGTAAAAGCAATGTTATTAAAAGTTATATGACAGATTTAATGAGCTACTTTGAAATGAGCTACTAATAAGCGACTTGCTCAGTGTAAACAAACACTTGTACCAACTGTGATTAAAAAGTCATTTTAGGACAAAACTTAATCTTTATCCAAGCTGCAGTTTAAATTTCTCATCTGTGATTCACTCTCAGGTCACCGAACAAGGAGTGCATTTGGCTTATGGAAGACATGAGAAGTACAACTTAGCGTAAACAAGGTGTAAGATTTTTACTCAACTTTTTACTCAAAATTTTATTTCTTTGTATTAATAAGTTAGAGCGAGTTCTGCTATATAAAAAGACAGGCAGACATGCACATGGATTTCAACCTGAAATAATAATAATATCACTGATTACATTAAAGTTGATCAATTCATGTTCATCATTCTTTTTTTAAACCATTCCTACTTTTTTTTTTTCATCAATGAAAAAAAAATTAACTAATGTAGAATACACATAGATATGCATGTATTCATGGGGAATAAAATGATTACGTTACAGCTAAAAATCTTGCTCCTATAGCCATCTTCATTGATGTTATGAGTGTGAAAGCTTCATATAGCAAAGGCCACAAATGTTCATCACCAATGCAAACCAGAGAGTACTATCAACATCCAACACATTAAAGCACCAATTTAAGGACAGACATAAAGGGGGCGCTCATTACTTTTTATTGATGTTGTTGTTAATTTAGCTGGTTAAATACTGTATATGTTTAACATGATGATTGAACTGTAACAAGAATAGTCCAGTGAGCCCTTATGTGCTTCCTCACCGCATACAGTAGATTCAAGGTCCCTAGTTTCATGTGTTCTGCATGGGTTTGCTCCACGGTGAGCACAGGTAGTAGTGTGGCCTTAAAGCCTTTTAAGGAGTCTTGAGTTTGAAAGACTTTCCACATATGACCTGAGGGATAGTCTGCATGCCCACACACTCTGAGTTCTCTGGTTTCCTCTAAAAAAAACAACAAAAAAAAAAAAAAACAATGCGCTAGGTGTATAGGCTACTCTAATTTGATCCTACATATAAATGAATGTATGAATGAGTGTGCATGGTAGCCTGAAATAGACTGGTGTCTGATCCAGGGTATATTCCCGTCTCATATTCCAGCCACTCTAACCCTGACAAGGTTAAAGTGGGTCCTGGAGAAAAACAAATCTTTTTTTTTTTTTGCTTATTAAAAAGAACTATAAGCGTGAGTATGCCTGAGGCTACCATAACAGCAAGAAATGTAAAACTTAAAAGCCACTTCATATTAAAAGCCAGCAAAAGATCATTACACTGATGAACAAGCGAAGTTCTTACCTTTTTTTTTTTTTTTCATGTTAAGAATAAATTCCAGACAGCGTAAACAGCAGTCCGTTCCCATTCAGGTGCAATAACTTCATGATCGAGTCATTTCAAGCAGCTGCAAAATTATGAAGTAGACTAACACAGCAGGAAATATCATAGCAACCTCCAAGGAAAAAAACCTGGATGAGAAATTTTCTGGGCTAGAAAGAAGCATCAAATGTTCATTTGTCACCTTGGTGTCTTTATGTTATCCTCCCATGAAATGATATATTATACAGTAGTCTAATGCATCAGTACAATCCAATGCCTTATTTGTCTCTCTCATATTTCCCTGCACTGACAGCACATTGTGCCTACGTCCGAATCTCTCCGTATTTCGCATAAACACGGATAACGAGAGACGGGGTATTTTGCCTGAGCTAGGCGGCTCCATGATTAAACTAGACATTTCATTTATCTGTGATCATCGTCTGCATCTTCCAGTCGGGTATTTCGAATTTCAGTGGATTTCTGAATGGAGAGGAAATACTGTAAGTAGGACGCTGTAGTAGGTTGGGGTGTGCTTTAGTAGCGAGAGTGTGATTTTTCGAGTGATGGCTGTTATGGAGCATGTGTATTTTACCTCAGATGCCCTATTCATGCTTTTTCTCTCTCTTTCTCTTTGTGTGTGGCCATGAGCTGAGCAAAGCAGAACCTGAGCAGCATAATCAGCAATCAAGCTGTAAAGCTGCACCATTGTTTGTTTTACCTCTTACATTACTCTCTGTTGACAGTGCCAGGGGGCTCGAACACCTATAAATAAAGGCTCATGTGTGTTCTTACCCTTGGTCTACTGTACCACTGAGCAGCATGCTATTAAAATTGGTACACGGCTGTATGCATGGGTTTTGAAATACCAACATTCAAAAACTGAGCTTACTAGGGGGTTTGCGAGCATGCATAGGTGCTATTAAAAACATGTAATACATTTCTGTTGCTCTTGTTTCCATAACCTGCTCCCTCATCTACTCTTGTCTGTACATTCCTCTATACTTTGTTCTCACCTACTGTATCTATTTCAATGTTAAAATTGTATATACTTTGTGTTTCATTCTTGTGTTTGCATCATTTTGGATTTGAATTATAGACATGTCTCTCAAACCGTACTTAAACATAAGAAAAATATGTTTAAATATATTGTCATAATGTAGGTTTATGGTATTATTATTAATTTTTTTTTTTGCGGTTAACATGAACCTGAAGTTTTCACTCTGCATACCAAAGTATATATACAGTATATCTCTTGTACATGTTTGAATGTGATCAGGTCAGTCAATTTTTTATTTTTTTTTGGTTTGCATTGAACAGCAGAGGAACATAATGCTAATGCTAATCCTATCCTAGGCTCTTGTTTGCTACGCATAAAATATTCTCTTTTTTATTTTTCTCTCTTTTTTCCGCTCATCTTGTTCAGCATCTCTTCCCTAACCATAGCTGAGCTTTGATGCTTGCACTCTTCATTTTTATCTGTGTCATTGAAGAAAGTGGACACGGGGTCAATTGATATTTAGATGCAAATGTTACCGGCTCTCGCAAGGATCATTTTTCAAGGAAAATAAAAATACTGTACATAGAGGGACAAGACCCTTACAAAATACACTGATTTGCAAGAAAAGCATAAGCATTTTAACTTTGTTTAAAGTTTAAAGTTTATTAGTTACAAATCAGATCAGGTTAGCACCTCCAGGGTCTGGGTTCGATTCCCGCTTTGGGTCTGTGTGCATGGAGTTTGTATGTTCTCCCTGTGCTTGGTGGGTTTCCTCCAGGTACTCCTGTTTCATCCCACATTTCAAAGATGCAGATTATGATAATTGGCGTTCCCAAATTGCCAGTAGTGTGTGAATGAGCGTGAGTGTGCATGTGTGTGTGTGTGTGTGTGTGTGTGTGTGCTCTGCGATGGATTAGCATCCCGTTCAGGGTGTAGTGTACTTTGCTTTGTGGCAGTATATATGATGAATGAGTGAGTGAGTTATAGCAGGTTAGCTACAGCAGCTAGTGAAGTCACTCAATTGAAACTAACTATCTGGCATCATGATAGAAAGTCAATGTTTACTGCACCGCAAATGCACAGGAGCTGTTTATCATGTGACATCTGGGGATGACTGCCTGGCATTGAACTGTAGGCAGTTTGCTAGTAAATTCTTTAGTTACCTGACAGATTCAGCTGCCTTTTTGGGTTGTTGACAAAATCAAAGAACGACCATATTGACTTTTAGCAATGAAAAGGTAAAGCCAATGATGACGGTCTTGGTGCTGTATGATATCATTGCAGCACCAAAGTAGAATAATTTCTAGGAAATTAATTCACGTGCTTTATTATACACCACCATATTCATGAAAAATACAGACATCCAGACCTCAGTGACCTCAATGGTGGGTATGGCCGTGCTTGATTAGACAGCTTAAAATTCTTGTAATGTCCGTTTTGACTCTAACCTACATTACAAACCATACAGTATAAAAACCTTCTCGCAGAGGCCACAAGGTGTTAGTACTAGTGCCAGTTTTTTTTTTTTCTTCTACTGACAAAGACGCTGTTTCTGTATATTCAGGCACGTGGTACTATTGAAGACTCATTACTAGAGAATGCAGACCATGGTAGACCATTGGGGCAATCTAGTAAAATCCATCCCATTGATATAATTCATACCACAAGCATGAGATGGGCAGCATGTTGGTGTAGAGGGTAGCATTCATACCTGTAGGATACTTGGCTCAATCTTGACTATGTATTCCTGCCTATGTGGAGTCTCACATGTCCTATCTCCATGTTTTCCAATGTCCTGACCAAGGTACTGTGCATTTCTCCAGGCTGTGAGCTGTTGAGTGTGTGAATTAAATGTGTTTCCAATCCTGCATATGATTACTGAAGACAATATGTCTTAAAGCATTCTGCTGTTACAGTATAACTAGCCTAGCAAGGCATGGGAAAATGTATTAAGTCACTGTAAAGGTTTATATTGACACATGGAACTATAATTCAGTTTCATCCTGCAATATTTTGAACCCTGGGGCTTACTGTGTTCATAAAAAAGCAATGAGTCTGAGAGTGGGAATTTCAGTAAAAAAGAAAAAAAAATGAATGAAAAGGGATCCAGTGTATCATATTAATAACAAATGACATGGCCAGAGATGCTCTGAACCTTGTCAAAGCCCTTCACCTAAGGCATGGTGATGTGTGTAGGAGTGTAATGCACTTTATTACATTATTTACGTAAATTGATGAGGGAGGCTAAAACCACCCTCTAGACAGGTTTTACTGCAATAATTGTAGGAAAGGCCAGTTGTTATCTCTTCGACTGTGGGTAGCTGTGGAGCGGAACAATGTGATCTCAGGGCCTATTAAATTTAAGACCTGGCAGGGTTTGTGTGTAAGAGAATGCAACAGCAGTTTGAAGCAGCTTTTCTGTCCAGAAGCCTGCAACATGGTAATAAACACTGGCAGAATGACAGCTCCAAAACTACCGTACAAGCAGGTATGCAATGTACTGTGTACCTGCACATACCTGCTTTTGTTTTGCCTGGCCAGGAAATCCAAAGGCTTCGAGAAGTAGGCAACAACAAAACAAAGATGGCTATTTAGTTAATTCTAATTCATTCTCTTACCCTCCTACTACTTGGTAAGTGTCGCCACTGATTATGTAAACCACCTCCACTGCATGAGACAGAGTTTATTTAGGTATCGAACTTTAAGTGCATTCAAAAGAACCATTTAACAATGATAGTGTGTGTAATTACAAAGGCACAATGAGGATTTTATTCTCTTATAGGAAACACATTGATGGCTTGAATAGCCTTACTGATATGCTCGACCCATTTTTGCATGCAAGGCCTGATGTGTCATGGCGCTGCATTTATCTAGACCAGGTCTGGTTGCTTCTTCTAGGTTTGCTCATTATCGGGTTGCAATTCCTGGAAGCTTCTCAATGCTGAGGATTTCATCTTATTCATAATTAATGAGCAACCTGGCCAATGTTAATATTAGACTGTATTGTAGGTTGTATGCCAAAATGACATGTCTTCACTTATTTATTGATTGGTTTGGTTGTACATTTGTGTGAAGATTTTTTTGTTTTCTAATTCTCTCTTTGTCTAGTTTATTTTTTGCCTAGCAGCTACTCACTTTTAGGCCAAACTGATCAGCCATATTATGGCTTTATCAATTAAGCATGTTCAAATAAACAAATTGGGTAAAGAAATGATTTACAGATATAAATAAAGAAGAATTTAACATAAAGAAGAGATTTGTTCATTACATTTACGACAGTTATGTCTCTCAGGAATCACTCGCAACATAGACTATCAAATGTATGTAATTCAATAAGATTTTATTCACTAAAATTGAATAATAATAATAATAATAATAATAATAATAATAATAATAATAATAATAATAATAAACACCTAGATTGAAATTTAACATATTTTATTGGCCACTAGGATTGGGCAAACTGGTTTGCTTAGAAAAATTATAATAAATAAATAAATTATAATAAAGATGATGTACAGTACACATCTGGATAAAACAGAATGTAAATGAAATAAAAATGTTCATGTGTGGGATGGAATCTTATGCTGAGTCCATCGTCTTCATTCAGTTTTTGTGTAACAGAAAATGTTTTGAATGAACCTGGAACTGTTTGTCTAATATCTATCTTCTTTACAATGCTTCTTGTTATACAGTAATCCTAAAAGTATCTCTTACTCCATCAAGCTAAAGGTGGATTTTGTCCTGTTTATTTCTAAGCATTGTATGGGCTGCCTATACATGAGTGAAATAATTCATAGCCCCCCTGATGCTGAGACATTTGCTGGTTATTATAGCCAAACTGCTGTAAAATGAAATAATGTGTGTTCCTGTGTCATACTATTTTCCCCTGCTTTATATAACACAACAACCCACTTTAGTGATCATTTCCAGCATTAAATAGACCATTTTGTACATCCAAAAAATCTGTCTAGCTCTGAATTTCAGACTCTTTCAGATTTTGTCCAAATTTTGCACAAGCAAAATAGTAGTTGCCATGGCAAAATAATCCAATCAAACATGTATATAAAGTATTACAGGACAATGCATTATTATTCATTGATTTTCCCTAGAGGAATGCAACAAAAAAGCTAAACACAATAGCTAAATAATATTTTTATTTTCTACATTCTAGAACAATTTAAGAATAAAATATTTAATAATAAAAGCAATTGAAGAAGGCATTTTAAAATATATTCTATTACCAGACTGGGTTTGTTGCAATTTAAAGTCAAACCAATAAGCAGCCCTATCTACTTACTGTAAATACAAACTCGTACCAAAGAACTCAGACTACAGTGCTCCTGAATTCTCCAATCTGATTGATTAGCAGATGTTGATTCATTTTCTACAAGAGAGGAGTCCCAGCTGTAACTCCACATTTTGCTTTGGTGACAGCTTTGCACACTGTTGGCATTCTCTCAGTCAATCCCATGAGGTAGTCACTCTCCAGTCCAACTCATCCCAAACCATCTCAACTGGATTTAGAACGGGTGATTGCGGTTGGCCAGGTCATCTGATGCAACAATCCATCACTATTTCTCTCTGGGATAAATAGCTCTTACATAACCCAGAGGTTTTTTTTCAGGGTCATTGCCCTGCTGGATAACAAATGATGGTCCCACTAAGTGCAAACCAGATGGGATGAAGTATCACTGCAAAATGCTGTGGTGCCCTCAATTCAAAAACAGTGTCACCCGCAAAGCACCCCCACACCATCACTCCTCCTCCTCCTCCTCCTCCTCTATGCCTCACAGTGGGAACCACACATTCAGGAACCGTCTGTTAGCTCTCTCTGTGTCTGACAAAGATGTTGTGGATAAAACCAAAAATCTCAAATTTGGACTCATTAGACCAAAAGGACAATTTTTCGCTGATCAAATGCCCATTCCTTGTGTTTCTAGGCCAAAGCCACTTCAGCTTGTTGTTCTTCCAAATTAATGGTTTCTTTGCCACAATTCGACATGAAGGCCTGAGTCACACAGTCCCCTGTGTACAGTGGATGTTGAAATATATCTGCCATTTGAATTCTGAGAAGCATTTATGTGGACTCTAATATGAGTTGCTCTAAATTGGCAGTTTCGAGGCTGGTTGTTTTAATAAACGTATCCTCTAAAGCAGAGGTAGCTCTTGGTCTTCCATTCCTTGGATTCTCCTGAGAGGCAGTTTCATTATGGTGTTTGATGGTTTTGGGGACTGCTCTTGGGGATACATTCAAAGCTCTTGAATTTTTTAGGATTGACTCACTTTAGTTTCTTAAAGTAATGATGGATTGTCTTATCTCTTTACTCAACTCAAGTTCTTGTCATAATATGGATTTGTACAGTAGTTGTAATAGCACTGATGGGGCTATTGACTCCGGACCCATGCTTTCTTTGTAAAAGACAACTGATGGTCCAAAGCACATTAAGAAGGCAAGAAATGTCACAGATTAATTGTTGACACGGCACATCTGTGAATAGAAAGCCATTCCAGGTGACTACATCGTGAATCTGCTAAGAGAATGCAATGAGTGTGCCAAGCTGTTATCACAGCTAAGTGTAGGGCCTTTGGACAAAACATATTCTGGGTAAAAAAGAATTTTTACCATATAATTTCTTTCATGTTCTTTCATTGTTTAGATGTCTTCAATGTACAATGTTGAAAATAAGTATAATAAAGAAAAACCACTGAAGGAGAAAGTGTGTCCAAATTTTTGACTAGTACTGTACATTTGTGAGGATGTCTGTAAAGAGACATTTATTTATTCACATTTATAAAATGAGGGTCCGGTGTCCTCCAGCAGAGTTTGTCAGTTTCTCTGTGACATGGCAAGGTGGGATTATTTTCTGTATTATAGATTTTAAGAGAGAAAAAAAAAAGAGTCAAGTTGTCAAGGGATTGTCTCATGGATATTGCACAATATTAAATGTAATTATAAACAATTAAGAGTACACAAATTGTTTAGTTATTTAAAAAATTATTGTCAAATTAGTGGTACCAAACTCTGTTTATATGTTATTTATTTATTCATTTATCTATAATCACCAGTTTCTGGATCACATCACCGCAGCAGTGATCAGAATTCCATGTAATTTTACATTCCGTACAAATTCATTATGGGGTGGAATGACAGAAACTAATGAAGTGTTGCTGATATCTTCAAAGTGAGAATAGAAATCAATATCAACCTAATCCAAAGGAACCACCACTGCTTCTATTCACCACAGTTAAATTCAATTTTATTTGTAAGGCAGTTTTAACCTTGCACATTGTCACAAAGCAGCTTAACAGAAAACAAAATATAGTACTGTGCAAACGTTTTAGGCAGGTGTGAAGAAATTCTGTAAAGTAAGAATGCTTTCAAAAATATATACATAAAAAAAAATCTTTTTTTATTATTAAAATGCAAAGTGAGGAAACAATTTTCAATAAAATTGAAATCAAATCAATATTTGGTGTGACTATGCTTTGGTTTCAAACCAGCAGTCCTTATACATATAAAAGTCAGATTTTGCAGAAATAGAGACAAATTATATCAAACAGGTGGTAATAATCATCAATTTCATATGTAAGTTAAAATACAGTTTTTAAACTAAAACAGGCCTAAAACTGGGCAACGAACAGTTAAACTCTGCTACTAAGGTGACAATTTCATGTCACAGGTAATATACCATGGACTGGTAGTTATACTACATCAAAAGATGTTTCCCGAGCAAAGGTTTCAAAGTAAACTCGGGTTTCAAGGTACGCTGTTCAAGGTATTTTAAATAATCACCTAGAAACAGGAAAAATTGAGGACCACAGATGCAGTGGTCAGCCTAGCAAACTTAATGCCGCAGATAAGATACATCATGCTGACATCAGTGCTATCAGCAAAGAACTGGTGGACACCAGTGGGAACTAGGTATACCCTGGACAGAAGTGATCTTCATGGAAGAATTGCAGCCCAAAAGTCATACCTCTGACATAGAAACATAGGAACTGGGAGGCAGAAAAATGGCAGCAGGTGCTCTGGACTGACGAAATATTTGGCTGTAGCAGGAGGCAGGTTGTTTGCCGAAGGGCTGGAGAGCAGTACAATAATGAGTATCTGCAGGCAACAGTGAAGCATGGTGGAGGAAGTTTGGGGCTGCATTATTGGTCAGGATTAATGATCTTCTCAGTGCTGAGAAATACAAGCAGAAACGTATCCATCATGCAATACCTTCAGGGAGGTGTCTGATTACTGCCAAATTTATTCTGTAGCAAGACAACAACTCCAGACTTGCAGCCAATGCCATTAAGAACTATCTTCAGTGTAGAGAAGAACAAGGAGTCCTGGAAATGATGGTTTAGCCCCCACTGAGCAACTTTCTTTCGGCTGCTCCTGTCAAGGGGTCGCCACAGGGAACCATCTGATCTGCACACAACTTTGGCACAGGTTTTACTCTGGATGCCCTTCCTGATGCAACGCTCCCATTTTATCCGGTCTTGGGACTGGATAAAACCTATGTTTAACTCCCACATCGCCCTGGTCTCAATATCATAGAGTCTGTCTGAGGTTACATGAAGAGACAGAAGGATTTGATAGAGGCTACATCCACAGAAGATCTATGGTTAGTTCTCCAAGATTTATGGAGCAATCTACCTGCCGAGTTCCTTTAAAAATTGTGTGCAAGTGTACCTAGAGAAAAATGTATTCAGTCTTGAAGGCAAAGGGTGGTCACACCAAATACTGATTTGATTTGCATTTCTCTTCTGGTTACTTACTTTCCATTTTGTTCTTTGATAAAAAAAAAAAAAAAATACACTATTAACACTTCTATATTTGAAAGCATTCTTATGTTATAGCATTTTTTCACACCTGCCTAAAATGTTTTCACAGTACTGTATAATTATTATAATTTTTTTAAATTAGAAAATTATTTTGCATGGTCAGTTTGTCCTTAATGAAGAAGCCGGAGGCACAAGCGGCAAGGAAAATCTCCCTGAGATAACATGAGGAAGAAACCCTGAGTGGAAACCATTCTCATTTGACTTGTACCGGAATCCTGTAACTTTTATTAGGTCAAAGGATCAATTGTACAATAGGATATGTTATTTAAATAACACGAGGTCCACTTACTACTAATATTAATTCATTATTACTAATTACCATTACTAATTACTACTACTAATAGTAGTAGTAGTACTAGCAGTAATATTATTAGTAATAGTACTAGCAGTATTATTATTATTATTATTGTTAGCAGTCGTATTATTATTATTATTATTGTTAGTAGTAGTACTAGCAGTATTATTATTATTATTATTATTATATTATTAGTAGTAGTAGTAGTAGTAGTAGTAATAGTACTAGCATTATTATTATTATTGTTAGTAGTAGTACTAGCAGTATTATTATTATTATTATTATTATTATTATTATTATTATTATTGTTAGTAGTAGACCTAGCAGTATTATTATTATTATTATTATTAGTAGTAGTAGTAGTAGTATCTATTATTATTGTTAGTAGTAGTACTAGCAGTATTATTATTATTATTATTATTAGTAGTAGTAGTAGTAATAGTACTAGCATTATTATTATTATTGTTAGTAGTAGTACTAGCAGTATTATTATTATTATTAGTAGTAGTAGTAGTAGTAGTAGTAGTAGTAGTAATAGTACTAGCATTATTATTATTATTGTTAGTAGTAGTACTAGCAGTATTATTATTATTATTATTATTATTATTATTATTGTTAGTAGTAGTACTAGCAGTATTATTATTATTATTATTATTATTATTATTATTATTGTTAGTAGTAGACCTAGCAGTATTATTATTATTATTATTATGTAGTAGTAGTAGTAGTAATAGTACTAGCATTATTATTATTATTGTTAGTAGTAGTACTAGCAGTATTATTATTATTATTATTATTATTAGTAGTAGTAGTAGTAGTAGTAGTAATAGTACTAGCATTATTATTATTGTTAGTAGTAGTACTAGCAGTATTATTATTATTATTATTATTATTATTATTATTATTATTATTATTATTATTGTTAGTAGTAGACCTAGCAGTATTATTATTATTATTATTAGTAGTAGTAGTAGTAGTAGTATCTATTATTATTGTTAGTAGTAGTACTAGCAGTATTATTATTATTATTATTATTATTAGTAGTATTAGTAGTAGTAGTAGTAGTAATAGTACTAGCATTATTATTATTATTGTTAGTAGTAGTACTAGCAGTATTATTATTATTATTATTATTATTATTATTAGTAGTAGTAGTAGTAGTAGTAGTAGTATCTATTATTATTGTTAGTAGTAGTACTAGCAGTATTATTATTATTGTTGTTGTTATTGTTATTATTATTATTATTAATAGTAGTAGTAGTACTAGCAGTATTATTATTATTATTATTATTATTATTATTATTATTATTATTATTATTATTGTTATTATTATTATTATTATTAATAGTAGTAGTAGTACTGTAGTAGTAAGATTATTATACCAGGGTGAAGAATGAACAGAAATGGTGTAGTGTTACAGTTAGTCCAAATCTGTTTTGTGGCTTTGACACTTTGTCTTATCAAATTACAAACATCCTCATTAAGCATGTTAGTGCTGTACTGGAGCTGCTTAATTTGTTATGGCAGTCCACACTGAGGACATTTATGCACTTTAATGAAATAAGGAACTTACACTAAACATTGTGACTTTATGACAATACCTCACTTGTAACGAAATGATCAGCAAAATCCTTAGTCTTGAATTAACACCCAGAGTGTTGATTTAACACTTTCAGAGTACATACGTGACCATTAGGTCATATAGAAACACTTGGGGTGTTAAATCAACACTGGGAATTTTGCAGTGTGTGAAAGAGAAGATTGTCATAGGTACATTGTCTTTTTTTATTTATTTATTTATTTTTTTTTTAGCAAAATCACAAAAGCAGATCATGGGTTGTTGGTTCATCATCTGTACAAGATGCCAGGGCTCTGTTTAGTGCTAAAATGGTGCACATATAAACTGCTCTGTGGTAGCCTAGGAAACTGGTGACAAATCAAGCACAGGCAGCATGGCTCAGTCCCAAATGGCTCACTACACCCTATAGGCTATAAATGTTGTACATTAGAGTGTAAAATGATGTCTTCTGCACCCTGTGCAGTGCACCATACCTCCAGCATGGACCGATTTGGGATTCAGTGAATGGTGCAGGATGAGTCTAGCCAGGCTGATGTTAAATAGGCAGTAATGACTAAGCAAATTCCCAAACACAGGGGAATGGAAAAAGGGTAGTGCTCTAATTACAATAGGTTTATTAGGGGATAAAGTGATAATGGCTTAATCTGCATAAGCTAAGCTACGCTGCTGCCACTGATCTATGATGATGTGGAAAACATTGGTATTGACATGCTCAGCTGAACATTTTTTGTTGTTGTTGTTGTTTAAATATTTAGTTAAGCGCTTTTTAGTAACTATGAATCAGTGTAATCTATATATATATATATATATATATATATATATATATATATACTGTGTGTATACATGTCAAGATGAATGTAAATAAACTTAAACTGAATATGCTTAAAATGCAATAAAGGCTACTATGTATTTAAAATTAGTGAAATTAATTTAGATGAAAGCAGACCATGGAACAAATGCATTTTTAGGCTGCCCAGTTATTTCAGCTAGGTGTTTAAATAAAAATAATTAAACCAGCCCATTCTGTTTTACATAGTATAGAGATCATCGGTAGCAAATTGTTCCTTTTTGTATATATATAATGTTTTTTTTTTTTTTTTAAATAATGGAGCTTTCTGGTGATCTGGGTGATCTAAGCAAATACTTCTACTGCTTTTAGCAAGAAACAACTCTGACAAATACACTAGAGTCACACACTCATTGATTCTTCAGATTGATCTATAATTTTTTTTCACAATATGAAAATTTTCAAAAAATAAAATAAGACCCCAAATTAAATGTAGGTGCTTCACAAAGTGAAGTAAGATTAATAAATAACCTAGTAATTGGCCTTGAAATATTTTGAAGTAAAATCATAAAGTTCACTATTGCACAAAAGTATTTTTAATGTACTTTAATTTCATATTGTTTCTACTGTAAGTTAAACATTAAAGGAAAACCATTAATATTGCAGTGTCTAATTGATATTTGCATGAATACAGTCATGTTGAATAAAGCATAGTTTTAATATCATATTATAGAATATAACATATCACTCATTCATTCACTCATCATCTATACCGCTTTATCGTGTATTCAGGGTCGCAGAATATAAAATATATATGATAAATTATATGAATGAAACTTTTTGCTGTAGAGAAGAAGGGAGTTTGCCTCTTAAATTAAGGGAATTGAGGTGGAACAGATGCAAGTGCAGACTTTTTTTATTACAAAGTGCCAAACAAACAAAAACAAGACTTGAAACAGGAACATGATGTGTGAAGATGAACTTGGAACACAAAGTAAGTGCTCACACTTGACAATAACAACGGATGTTACACAAGGACACGCTGCAAAATGGAACTTAGATAATAGTGCTTAACAAGACATAAAGACATACAGGTGAGCGTGATCAGGGGCATGTGACGTGAAGGGGCTGATGGGAGATGCAGTACAGAGCCTCTCTGATGCTGGCATGACAAAGAATGGAGAGACATACAGTACATGAAAAGACTTTCTTTAATCCCTGACTTTTGCTGAGTGGCAGTGATAAAAGTGGAGGCAGACTTTACAAAAGATGGTAATCACAGAGGAAAGAGCGGGTTGTCAAAAAGCCTCCCACGTGAACAGGTAAGCACAGAGGAAATTCTGCTGAAGGCATAAGAATCACAGGATGACTGCAGCGTGAGCCAGCCTTGATCTGGAGCAGGCGCTCTTTGCATATGCACATTGAATAGGGTACTGCTACTGTAAGCCTCCAACCATATGTTTATAAACATTCACACAATATCAATTTAGAATGCTCTTTGAATGTCTCCTTTGAAGAAATGTTCCAAGAACCCCTTTCAAGAAAGTCAACCAATGAACCCTTTGATTTTTTTTATTTGTATTTTTTAAAGTGCATTCCCACTTATTCCATACACTTTTACAAAATTGAAAAGCTTTAAGGGTTCTTCAGTTGCCTCTGCATAACGGTACTCTGTAGTACCCTACAACAACCTTTCCCTACCTGAAACGACAAGAAAGGAGGAGAAAGGACAACTGAAGAAATGATATATTTTAAAGGGTGTTAAGAACTTTTATAGCTTTTTGGTTATCTTTCTTTAAATGATCTAGAACAACAACAGACTCACTGGCAGAAAGGGTTTAAATAGAACCTTCAACGGCAAAAACATTTTTTTAAATAAAATAATAAGATAACATTTTTAACTCTTACTTGTTGTGTTTCATGTAGACGCTGACATTAGAGTGTTTCCCTTCCTAAGCAGGTTCTAAACAGATTTCAAATTAAAAAAACTGAAGGAAATTTTATAGAGTATAAAGAACATTTCACATTTTCCTTTATAAGTGCTTTTAAAATTTAGAACTCTTGAAGGATCTTTAATTGTCCTTCCTCGAAGCCTCTATATAAAACCCTACAGCAGCCATAAATTTGAACAGTATTTCCCTACCAGAAAAGGGTTTTAAATAGTTAGTAGAACTTTGAAGGAAGGATGCCTGAAGAATATCTTACATTTTTGGATGTATTAAGGATTCACATTTATCTGAAAATGGTCCAACTTGAAACTTTGAGAAAGGACAACCGGAGAACCATTAGTAATTATGCAATGAACCATTAAAGATCCATTGAAGAGTCTTGCAACTTAATACATTCATTGCTTTGTTCCTCTGTGGGACAACTTCAGGGTAATATGTAGAACAATGAAACAGAGTATAAAGTCTCAAAAAGCAGGGCATGTCAAGGCTAAGAACTCAGAACTATACAAGGAAACCTTGAAAACATTTTGACAAAATAGCCTACACAGTCTTAACATCATCTCCTTCAGCTACTGTAGCACCATGTCATATTAGTAACCACAGAAGTTTCATTATTAGTATTTATGTCCTAGGTCAACTGCTGGCTCTGTTAGTGGAACTTGTAGTAGTTTTTAACCATGATATATGATACCAGTTTTGACTGGTCCCTAACCCACGTCCTGGAGTACTGTCCAACAAATATTAGTATTATACTGGTTCCCAACACACCTGATCCAATTAACCATCTACTGTAATTAACAGCTCTTCTTGAGTTGAAGTGTGTGTGTGTGTGTGTGTGTGGGTGTGTGTGTGTGTGTGTGTGTTAGGGCAAGGAAAACACTAAAGCCTTGTTCAGACTGCCAGCCCAAATCAGATTTTTGGATTTCAAACTGTCACTTGCAACGCAACGCAGAAGTTCAAGTCCACTCAATCACAAGGATCCATGGCTGAAAGATGAGCGGCAAGACGATGGAAGAAATGGCGATGGAAATAAATAATGATCATTTTGTAGAAAGTTCCCTTGCTATGCTTTAGGAGGTCACACAGAGCCTTTTTCCGCTATTACCACCGAGTATGCATTACCGCTTACTCTTTTATGCGCTGTTACCGCTAAGTATGTAAAAGCTGTGCACTTGAATTTTCAATGTGGCTAAATTAATCATGCTTTCAGGAAGAGTGGCTGCTTTAACTGTAGAATCGAAACGGAGAAAAACGGTCCCTGGACAGAGGATTGAGTGAAAAGGTTGACAGCACTTTTGGGCGAAGCATCAGTACACCAAGACTAGAGAATGTACAGAAATATATGAGTGAAACCTCCTCAACCAGTGCAGATAGGCTGACAATGTGCCAGATTTGGGCTGCAACTCTGAACAGAGCCAAAATACGATCTGATCCCTTTCAAATAACAGCATGGACAGTCAGTCCTAAAGATCAGATTTGTGAAACAAATTGCATTTGCCTGAAATCTGAACAAGGCCTAAAATATTCAGGAGAGGGAGTTCTCCAGGACCAGGAATGTCTCATCTTAATCTCAAAGTTTCTTACACGCAGCTCATATCTTTTGCCAAAGAAGGAACAACCCAAATGTGTGCTCTGCCTAGCTAAATATTTCAGGCAGGGAAATGTTTGCAGTGCGTCCCATGGGCTGGTCTTCTCATGCCAGCTCCTCTAGCACTTTAGAACATTAGCTGCAAAATGAGGGCTGCCGCTATGAGTTAAAGCGCAGCTTGCAATTTGCAGCAACCTACAATCCCTGCTTCTCCATTCAATTTTCATGTGACCTGAATATTCCTTTTCATTTCTGCTAACTGCCTGACTTCCACTTGTCTCCATTGCTTTTGCGGTTTCACAGCACAATCTGCATACTATATATATATATTAATATATATATATATGCTCTGAGAATCCTTCAAGCAGGGGGAAGATTGCACTGGTCTGTGGGGAGGGATGGCTGGTGTTAATGGTGTGTGAAGAGATGATCTCAAGTACAGTGTGAATTATTTTTTCCCGCAGCATTAGACAGGTACAGTATCACCATATCACAAGATTTCCATTCAATAAACATGAAATGAGCAATCCAGGATGATAATTAAGTCGTCAGCATCACTACATCCTGGAATATGGTCCGGCACAATAAATGTAGAAGTTCTACAATATGCCATTCAGAATAAAGAGCTGAAAATCTTAGTGTGACTTACAAAAGCAAACACAATTACAGTACATGATGCATTGGAAGAGGACAAAAGCTGCGATGCGTCCTCGTAAACATGCAGAAATTATGTGACTAATCCAACGTCTTATCAAGGGCTGGAAATGAATTAAAAAAGAGATGGATTGATGGATCATATACAGATTCTGTCTATCTATCTATTTTTTTTTCCGTATTGACTTCCTTCGTATCCTGCTAGGGAGGTACATAAAAAGCAATTAAAACACTATGACTATTATAATTCGGTACATTTTGCAAGAATTGAATTCAACTAATATGAACATAAATATGAACACAATAATTACCTGCTCTTTCCGTTATCTGTTAATAGTGATGTGTTACTGAATTATCTGCTTGTTTGTTGGGTTGTTTGTTTGGTTGTTTAGTTTTATTTCCAGTATTTTTGCTTTATTCATTTGTTTTGCACTTATTTGGTCATAATCGTGGCTTTGTGGTCGGTTTGAATGTAAAACCTGCTACAGATACGACTGGACAGCCCTGTTATGGTGGCCGTCTCTGAGCTAGTGTTGACATTTAGGACAGTTCATGCAAATTATGCAGACACGCAGTAGCAGAGAAAGACATGATGTGTATTCATGTGATGACGAGTCTCTCTAAGGAGACAGAGACTCTCTAAAGTGGACAGAGTTCATAGGCCAGTTGGTAAGCCAGTCTGTCTAACCAGTAAGCTGTACGTCTAATTCAGTGTGAAGGAGAACACTGGGAATCTGAGCTGAAGTGAGTTTTTTTTGTTTGTTTTAGCAAAGGTGCACTTAAACCACACATTTTAACCCCAGGATTGCTCAAGAGGTACAACAAGTGCCATTTAATTCTCTTTTCTTTATGGTGATATACTCAATAAGGTCAAGCAACTCTACCGCATGTCCAGGACTTATCTTGTCAAGAATCATCAGCATTCAGTATGGATACTATCTTGGATATATCCAACAGGCAATATTATTGTTTTTGTTTGTTTGTTTGTTTTTACAGCCTCTAAAAGTTTGTTTCAGTGAAACAGAAAACCCTTCAAGCGAACATACAAAACATTATTAAATATGGAAGAGTTAAAAGAAAAGTCGACCTTTATAAAATATTAGATGTGTTTACACTGAAATATTTGTGATATGCTTAGTGATCCTGCTGCTAATTCCTCAGTTGGTGCTGTATTTTTGGTATATCCATGAGAAGCCGGCAGCCGTGCGCCACACTGTCATTACAGCAGGTTTGTTAGTGCCGTTACAGTGGTGTGTAAAAGGAAACAAGAAAACCTCACAAAATTAATAAATAAAAGTCATTAAATAAATAAACTTGATTTAATTGTCTTTATCAGGGTTGAATAAAAAAAATCTCACTTTTTTTTTATTATTAGCCTATGTATTTATGGGAAATACTGTACAATGTACATAGAAGACATTGTTAAGAAAACAATATATGTTGGTCTCAAAGATCCAAAAATTACATTATGACACAGTAGAGACTTAGAGCTCATAGTTAATGATCTAGGGGATAACAAGTATAATGCCATTTGTAGCATTATTTGTTGGCATTAAAGTGGAAGCTACTTAAGAAGAGTGTAAGACAAAGGGGGGGGGGGGTGAGAGAGATCACCTTAAACACTTCTGTCTCTTTAGGTAGAGTAAGAGTTAAATCTAGTATGGTCGCCTTAATATTACATAATAATAATAATAATAATAATAATAATAATAATAATAATAATAAAAACATCAACAATAATAAAAACCTTATGTGGGGGACACAAATTTGATCATTACTCAAACCGAACATTAATTACAAAAAGTATATGCAAGTGTCATTCAGAATGAGTTTTTGCTTTATCCATGTTTTTCAGCTATTTCAGCATAACATAACAAACAGATAAAGATCTGCAGTAATCTGCTGCAGACAAAAATCTTCAGCCCAAATAGAGTTTTAAAACCATCAGAATGATCATTTGTATTCTGAGACCAGATAACGTTTTTTTTTTTTTTGCAGCAGACCTCAAGGGACCACTGATCATCATCTTGCTTTTTTATTGGGCTTTAACTCAAGCATCGTTTTCTTCCTTCCTCCACACTCTGACATGCATATCATACAGATAAAGCATATTCCAGCATAACCATACTTTTTTTTTTTTTTAGAGAGGAACGGAGAATGACAGATTGTCAACAAACATATTGGAAAGCTGTTTATGAACTGCAGGCACAGCAACACAGCTGGACACGTGTTTCACCATCCCCTTTTTCCTCATCCCATCACACCTCATCACAACATTAGCACGAAAATTTCATCACCATTAAAGCATCCGACTGTAGATTGATTACAACTATGGCACATACTGGATCCCGTTGGTGTAGTTAGCATTGATTCTGGTTTTATATCAACTGTTTTACTGTGCATATTTAAACAATGGTTAGAAAAGATTTTTGCATTACGGTTCACTTTAGGTATCGATCTCCAGCTGTGCTTCAGCAATGGCAAGGTGCCCCCTGGCTACCCACAATAACCCCCTGCTGTTCCATTCCTGCCTCAACAACACCGTCCTGTTCCAGGAACATCGATAACTGTTAGCTGCCTTTGTGATATTTCACCTAGGAATGCTGAGGGAAGCATGGACCTTGTGGCCCCAATCCTGCTTTACTGCCCAGGCTAACAGTGTAGTAATGAATACCCCCACCACCACCACCACCACCACATACACACACATACATACCATCACCATCACCACCTGAGTGAAACAGACACAGCAAAGACCTGCAAGATGCTGCTATATTACATTTGCATACCAGAGAGCACAATACAAAAGAGCACCTGGCCAAAAGAAAAAAAAAAGAGAAAAGCCTGACTGTTCAAGCATGTTATGGACTTCTTTCTCTAGCTCGGATGTGTATTAGTGGCTGAGAACGCTGTCATTATCAAATGAGAAACCGAAGGGGAAGTTTCAATTAAAAGAACTAAAAAAAAAATTAAAAAAAAAAAGAATAAAAGGAAACAAGGATGGTCCTTAGACATGAATATATGACTATATAAAATTTGATTAACATTTTATTAAATTCAGTTCTATTTAATTAAAACGCATTTGCAGAAACGTGCGTGAAAATTATATATATATGTGTGTGTGTGTGTGTGTGTGTGTGTGTAAATACTGTATATTCATATTATCCTCCACATTCATATAATTTTTGAGGAGAAAGGAACCTGGTAAACTCCATTTATTAAATATCTCATTCCTAAGCATGTGTATCTGTATCTCTAAACATGGAATCTATATAGTGCACTGTATGTATCAGGCCTTTATACTGGATTACATTTCTATGCTTTCAAGCTAGTTTTTTTCATATCTTTGCACTGATATGATGCTATCAGCCATAACATTATAACCACCTGCCTAATATTGTGTAGCTCCCAATACAACTCTGACACATGTAGGACACCATAAGGACTCCGAAGCTGTCCTGCACTTGTTTAACCAACAAATCCCACAGATTTTTTTTCTTTTTTTTGCCACAGAATGGAATTTTGTGGTCAAGATGCTTTCTTGTCTTTTTTCCCATAGTGCATTTCTTGGTGCCATCTCTTCCCCAGGTGGGTGTGTGAGCGAAATGGAACCAAGATGTAAAAAAATATATATATATATATGATTTAACAAATCAGGCCAACCTCTTCAATTGCTCAATGGTCCAGCTCTGATACCCATATGTCAGGGGTCAGCCTGGCCACTCTGAGAGCTGTTTAGCTATGCGGCCCCATACACAGTGAGCAGCGATGCACTGTATTCTGACACCTTGCTGTCAACACTTTTCAGCAAATTGTGTTACAGCAGCTTTTCTATGGGTCTGGACCAGATGAGTTAGCCTTCACTCTTCATTGAGCCTTGGGCACCTACGTCTCTGCAGCTTGGTTAACTGGTTGTCGTTCCTAAGACCACTTTCGTCAGGTACTAACCACTGCTTACTGGCAACACCACACAACACCTGCATGTTTTTGGAGCTTAATCCAGTCATCTAGCAATCACCTTGTCAAAGTTTGAGAAGTAACTAATTACTTGCTGTCGACTATATCACACCCACTGACAAGTGTCATTATAATCTGTCACCTGTCAGTAGTTTTAATGATATGGCTGATTGGTATCTATTGAACATCTATGGATATTGATCTTTGCCAATAACACGAACAAAGTATGTACCACATCTTCCGCAGAATACGAAGGAAGGATCTGTGTGTCGTGTTTCCACTTTAGGGACACTGGGCAAACTTGTGTCTCACTTCAGAACCTGCCATGTTATATAAAAATGGACAGGAAAAATCGATACGCTCAATTCCGTCGAGAGAAAGCACATGCTGCTGAAACCAGATGTGAACGCACACAGCAAATACCCTAACCTTGAACCAAGTAGAACACTACAACGACGACTAACTTTTCATATCCATTTCCCCTTTTAAGAATTTAAATGAGGATTTTTTGGTACAGGTTCACATAAATGAGTGAAAAATTGAAATAATCAAGTCAACAGCAAAATGAATGCATGCTTGTCATCAATCAACATTTTTAAAATGGTGCATTATTAAAACAGACAAAAAAAAAACTGATATTAGGAAAGTGAGTCTTAACTGGCTGTAGTGCAATATACAAAGCATGTCTCAGGAATAAACTGATAAAGCTGTGATGTTCTAAATCTATACATTTCTTTTTATTTTCAGAATGTTTATTTCTGTTAAGCTGCCTTATGACGATCTCCATTGTTAAACGCGCTATATAGATTGTTCTGCTACTACTGTACACTGCTACACTGTGCTACCTTCAAAAAAGTATTTTTTGGATGGTTAATATTTTCTGAAAAGGAAATTTTCTTTTGTAGAAGCTTAAAACCTTCAAAATCAAAAGGGATATTTCAGTTATTCATCTGAAAGAAAACCATCCAGTGACTACAGCTGAACAAATAGAAAAGCAGTGGAGATATAAGAGAGTCAACAAACCTTCTAATTAAATATGATATATAGTACATGCAGTACATAGTGTATATAGTATAGTACTGTGCGAATGTCCAAAAAAAATTTGTAATGCAAAAAAGCAATTACAAATAATTAGAGGAGATTTTTCTACACTTTAGAATAGGCAAGTAAGAGCACTAAACGAAACCAAGTCAGGATTTGGCATTCGTTCTCCTGGGTACACTGTTTACTAAGAAATTTGGCTGGCAATTTTTTCAGGCTTCTGGAGAACTTGGCTGTTGTTTTTGCTTGTGTTTCTGCACATAATCTCAAAAAGCCTATGCTCTCAATCTAAAAAAAATGGCCTATCATAGTTCATTTAATCGAATTTCTCTCTATTTAAGAGCATTTCTCTATAACGGTCTTTGCAATAGCTGTTTGAAAAGAAAAAAAAAATGGCTTTGACATCTTCGTGCAGAAAGGTATAAAATACGCATCTAAAGCAACAACAACAACAAAAAAAAAACTATTGAGGCCAAACACAGAACTCTTGCAGAAAGACCTGCAGTGTTTCTCTTTATCTAGAGAATGGCTTATGGCTTTCCCTTACTAAGAAGAATTAGGCCTATTGATGCAATGTGCACAGCAGAATGAGCCACAATTTGGTCAGATGGAAAATTATGGTTGTCTTGCCTAAAAAAAAATATATATATATATATATATATAAAAAAAGAAATAAAAAACCTGTGGTTAACCTAAAATGACCTTTTAACTCAGTTGACACGGGCATTGCACGACATTGGTGTATTTGACTAAAAAGGAACGCATCGCATACAGGATGTACAAGAACAGGATGAACCAGAACGTAGGCATCATGTAGAATAATTGGACCAACATAAAGAAGCAAACAGAAAATAAAGATGGCCATGTGTTCAGAGAGCTGTAAACATTTTTCATTTCATATCCATGGAGACTTTTTGGCCACGTTTTACTGAAAAGAAATTCAGTACATTTAAAAATGCAAAAAAAAAAAAGAAAAAAAGAGAAAAAAGAAGATCTGCTTGTATAAAAAGTAAAGGTTATCAATTTAGCTTTCATTTAAAAAAAGAAATACAAAAAGGGAACTCAGTTAAACTAGATGATTTTCAATCAGAAGAAGGTTCGCATTTTGCAAAATGTAAAATTTTATTTTCAAAAATGTAAGCAACAGATTACACAGTTAACTTTCAGCAAATGCAATCCTAACTTAAACAGTACTCACATCCGGGACTCTAAAATGAAAGACTCACAAACTTACACACTATTTATCTATAATATACAAAAAAAAATAAAATAAAATACATAATAAATATTAAAATGGCCACAAGAGAAAAAAGTTAATCAAAACAATCAGTAAAGAGCAAATGTTGGGTATAAACAAGACGCTGTGCCTTAAATACAGGTTTTTTTTTTTTCATTACATTTTTTTTTTTTTTTTTTTTTACAAATTGTGCAAGATTTCATACTAAGGCTCTGGTCTTGACGTGACAGCAGTCCAGCTTACACACAAACACACACGCAAGCGCTTCTCGGCTTCCTGAACTCTGCGCACTCACTGGAGTGTAGGTGTACAGCAAAACTGCTTCAGGAGAAGAAATGGGGCGTCTGGTGCATTTCCAGTGTCTATGCTTATGAAAGTGGATATGCTTTTAAAATGAACATGCACTTTACTTCAATGCAACAATGCTCCTTGTGAGCCTAGAGGCATTTCAGAGGAGCACGTTTGAAAAATCGGACCCAAAATAACAAATATTAGAACCATTAAGGCAAGAACATCTGGAGTGGTATCAGCAATACTGTAACAATGTCAGTGACTGGGTAACATGGATATGAAACACTGAACTGGTTCTCCACGTTCATTTTAGCACAAGGTTCTCAAAAGCAACTTTTAAAACCCAAAAATTGGTTTAAGACTGTTAGAAACTGAGATAAGAAACGAAAAGAATACTGCCAGACAAGGACATACTGCATGGATCATAAAACTACAGGAAATAATTTAAAGTTGCAATTGGAAAACCACACATCGGTACCCCTTCAGTCCCGGAACCCTCCCCACCCAACCCCGAAAAAACTGAAAAAGATATCACTTACATTTAAACAAATTTTATCCTCCTGTGAAGGTGTATTCCAACAGAGTTTGTCACCTCACGTTTTGTTTACTTACAGTAAATGAGTAGTCTGTTGCAAAAGAAAGCATTCATATGTCAGTTCTGGGGGAAAAAAGAGACATCCTTGCAATGCGAATCAGGAAAAAAAAAAGCATCTTTTTTTTTTTTTTTTTTAGCTTAGTGCAACTTTAAAACGTAAAACCATTCCAGTGATTCTGTCATGTACAACGTGAGTCTTCAACTTATCCAAAGCAAAGGCGTTAGTCCTTTATGAAAATCACATTTTGATTCCATCTTTCCTTTTTTCATTCTTTTTTTATTTCTCTCTCTTGATTGTTCCTTTTTATCTTTTCTTTTTTCTTTTCTTTTTTTTGCTTATCTGCTTTATAACGGCATTCCCGCAGCAGTTGTTTACTAGAACATAAACACAGGAGGGGCTCCTCCACTCCCTGATTATTTTATTCCCATCAAGCTTCATATCCGACGCTGATTCACATCGAGAGGTCTGTTTGATTGACAGTTTGACACCAGGCCTACAGGGTGACGCCAGGGCTGTGTACAGGGGTTATACTGAAGAAGATGAAGAAAAGGAGATCTATACAACAAGGATGTACCCCTGACCACCAAGGGGAAGCCAAAAAAATTGCCCAAGACCCGAAAAAATGTAGCCTTCATATAACACAGTAGGGTTCCCTGGGTAACCTGGACTTTCTGCAGTAGAGGAGCGTGGTGCTGAAGCAACGTCTGAGCTCACGGTTGGAGAAGATGCAAATGAAGGGATTGACAGCAGCCTGAGCGAAGCTCATCCATACAGCTGCTGTGAGATAGCCTCCTGGCACGGCAGGGCCACGGGCAAACACTCTCCAGTAGCATGCCACTAGGTAGGGCCCCCACAGACTTAGGAAGAAGAAAGTCATGACATAAAACATTCTGCTTATCCTCTTCTCAGTCTTAAACTCGTCCAAAACCAGAAGGCGTCGCCGGCCTGCCGCGTTGCCGTTCTGCCGGATGCCCAGCAAGGTTGGAGGCGTCGGGCCTCGGCCGAAACCAGCCAGCCAGTTAGCCGCTGCTTGCCCGCTGGCCCCTGGCCCGTGGAAGGTCCAGTTTTGACTGACAGCAGGCACGAACTGGACTGGTTTCATCTTGCGTCGGTCATGAACAAAGAATATGAGCTTGAGGTAGACAAGCTGGGTGGCCAGGAGGATGAGAGCAAGCAGCAGCATGAAGCCCAGTGAGTCGTTGGCACGGAATGAACGGTGCTGAAATGTGCACTGGTCCTCCTCGCGTATGAACGAGTATGTGCCCACATCCAGCACAGGCGGAAAGGCCATGGCCACTGACAATGTCCATACCATGCACACCACAGCCAAGCACGTCCACAGGGTCAGCCGCTTGGTATAGAAGCGGTGGTGCGCGATAGCTAGGTAGCGTGTCACACTGACACAGAACAGCATGAAGGCTGTGTGGAAGCAGGAAAGCACACCCAGGAAGGCAATCACTTTGCACGTGAGGGTGCCGTACGTCCACGCTGAGCCGTTCTTCACCGAGGTGAATACAAAGGGGAAGCAGATGGCTGAGCGCAGGATGTCTGAGGCGCACAGGTCCAACAAAAAGTAGTAGGGCGCACGGTGCAGGCTTTTGTCTTTCACCAGCAGGATGGAGATCAGAAGGTTTCCCACCACACCGACGCCAATGATGAAGCCCAGGGAGGTTAGTTTGAGGAATGTGGCGAGGGGAGAGACATTCTGCAAGATGTTGTGGTCCCCTGCATGGCTATAGTTCGCCATAGATGGAGGAGGGATCATAAAGATGATTAAAGCTTTAAGCCAAGTATCATGACCGGGATGCAAGGAGAAGAGATAGATCCATTTGGTGTGCTTTGAAGCAGATTGCAGCCTTGCTCTCTGCCTCTCTTCTAAGGCATCCTTTGTTCCTTTGTTTCATCACACCTAGAAAAATCCCAGAGAAATACGATCCACCCATCAGCATTTGCTAACATAAAACAAACATGCTGCTTTTTATAATGGCTTTGATCAATTTACGTCAGATTTGGATAGCTACTTAATGTCTTTTTCGTATATATTTCTTTCCATTAGCTATTCGAACGTCACAATTCAGCTGTGATGGTATGCATCTAGTGCAGAGCCACAGTTGGGTTGTTCAACCCGACATGATACAGTCTTTATTACTGCTAACCATCAGATTCCTTTTAAAAGGAGATATCAGGTTAACAGAAAACCTTCATTACCATAAGACCCCTAGTCAGGCAGAAGAACATGAATATGAATTATTGTTACGGGCTGCGAAACACACTGAAGAGACAAAAGGCATTAAGTGCAGGTTTGGTCGCCGTTCTGGCGCAGATGGAGTGAAACATTTATAGAAATGCAGCAGAAAGCTGTTGCTCCCACCCAGGGATCCTGCAGAATCGGTGTCTAGTCTCAATTTAACAGGAATAATCCGTGTCAACCTTCGAGTGTGGGGTTCAAAATTAGAGAATGGCTAAGGGAGCTATGCCAGTGCTAACATCACTGAACGGTCACCTGGCACTCAGAATAAAGAATCATCATCATCATCATCATCATCATAATAATAGGTAATAGTAATAATAAAAACAGCAGTAAGGCATCTCAGGAAAGCATTCGATGGTGCACTACAGCCTCCTGTCACACAGCCTACATATGGGACTGTGGAAAAATCTCCCGAACGTTCTGTCTCTTTGGTGGAAAACATGTATTATATTTTTCAATCTTGTATTTAGGTTATTGATCTGGGATCTATTTTCATGCACTCACAGTTCCATAAATATAACAGGGATGATCGAAGGAAGAAAACACCCCTGGACCAAATGATGATGTGTTTTCATTATGGAAGAAGCAGTAAGAGCTATTCATCATCATCTCCCCGTTTTTTGTGCGTTTATTTATTTATTTATTTATTTATTTATTTAGGCTATTCGTGTTTATAGATAGATATATAAAATAGGCATTCGTTCCCTCTTCATATTTACAAAATCACGACGAAATCCTGCGCAAGCTGGTTATTCTGTACATCAGACGGGTTAAAATGTGCTTTTACCTCCCCAGTGCCAGTCATCTATCCTGTTTCTATTATTTTCCGTCGAGCGAGTGTCGGTCAGAAGCGCATCGTCCATTAGGTGAAGCAGTTTGTAACTAGAGCCGCCTGTGAATCGATGCCTTTCTCAGCCGCATGTGATCCGCGAGTGACACACACACACACACAAAATATATAGATATATAAATATATATGAATTAAAAACATACCTGTTGATATTCCCCCTCGCCTCCTGGATGTTATTTACACATTATATTCCACTTCGCCGTTTCAAAAAAAAAAAGGGCTTGGTTTTGTCGTCTGCCCCTGTTCCCCCCACTGTGAATATACAGTAAACGGTGCAGACGGCGCATGCGCACTGGTGCTCTTCGTGATCCGGAGCCGCGTCTGGTCTCCGGTTGCAGCAGCAGCAGCAGCAGCAGAAGCGCCGTCTCCATTGGCAACATCTGCACAACGGGGGGCAGCATCACTGGTCCATTTCTCCCATTCTCACATACACACAGGCAGACCGCAGACGGACAAAGGATGTGCTTATAGGCCAGTTTCGGATAATAAGTGAGCTGTAATTTCGATTTGATCTCCGTTTAGGTTTTAAGTTTATAAAGACAGACATAATTACTGATTCACTTATAGTATTTATCTATCTGTCGTGTGTCTAAGATAAAAAATAAAATAAAAAAAAATTTAAAAAACAGACTGCCTATACGTTTTACGTTCTGTATCCTTAATCAGATTTTACTTAATCAAAACAACCCCTAATCAGTTTGATTGGTTTTCCTGGGCTGAATAATAATAATAATAATAATAATAATAATAATAATAATAATGTGTTTGAACAGGGGTTGGAGCGGAAAATGGGGTTGGATAGTAAAGCCACTATGCCAGCCCATTTAAAATCATTCATACATCTTCCATACTGTTTATCCTGTACAGGGTTGGGAGTGAGGGTGCTTCCCAGGAGACTTTGGGCACAAGGCAGAGCACAGGGTGCCAATCCATTGCAGAGCACACACAGACACTATATAGATAATTTGGCTAATCTGCATGTCCCACCAAGCACACGGAGAGCATGCAAACTCCACGTACACAGACCCAAAGCAGGACTCAACCCTTCAACCGTGGAGTTGTGAGGTCACAGTGCTAACCACTCTGCCAGCCATTTAGAATCATATGTATTATAAATATACAGAGTGGCCCATGTACAAAAGTCCGAATCCATAGGCATTTTCCTCATATGACAATGTTAGACAAAACTATTCCTACCCAAGAACCAGCCCGAATGCTACTCAACTTTATCCTTCAAGGTCATCTGAAGTCAGTAGCTTATCGGGATTGGCCGGAACAATTGCTGCACTGAAGGAGGAATTAATCTCGGAATGTAACATCAGTTTTGATTGTTAAATATTTTTTGAGATTTCTTGTATTTAGCAAATACACAAGTCCTGAGCAATCAAAGGCACTCTGTTTAGGGTTCTTGCTGCAGTATATATTTTTAAATACATGCCTTACCTATGGATTAGCATGATTACTGCTTTTGATGCCACCCTGTGTATAATATATACATAACTCCACATACAACATAATGTAGTTAAATCTACTTAAATAATAAGAATATTACAAACTTTCCTGAAAGAGTAAGCTTCACCTCACTGTGTGTGTACCAATGTTAATAAATCAGTAAATTTACTCATGCATGCTTTTCTAGTTAACCTATGAGGGCACCCAAAATTCCACTCTTTTGAAGTGCGAGTGGAAAGGAAACTTCAAGCCACAGCTCTGGATGATTACTTTCTGAAAACGAGGTTATTTTACATTACAGGGGGTTTCATGGTGGTGAAGCAGGGAAAGCATGGACAGGGTCATGAATTCAATCCTGAGCTGAGGCTAATGTCTGTAAGGAATTTTGTATGTTCTCCCCATGCCTGAGTGTTTCCTCCCACCTCCCAAAATAGTAGGTGGATTCGTGACTCTAAACTGCCTCTAGGTGGGAATGAATCTGTGACTACATCTGATCTGTTCATGTACTCTGACAAGTACAGGATGTATTCCTATCCCACAACAGATCCAGTGACCGGGATAAAGCATTTCCTAAATATGAATGAATGCAAATCATCCCTCACTACAAATGTAAGCTATATTTTGCTTTAAGAATCAAAACAACTCTGAAGATTTACTTATGGCAGGTTGTTACTGGTTCAATAAAATTTTCTATGAATCTAATGCAAATGACAAACCACTCTGGAGCATTCATAGAGTTTAATACAGAAAATAAGCATATGCAAGAAGCAATGATTTTTCAAGTATAGTTCACGATATTTAAAACTATACATTTGAAGTGCAAAACAGCAGGGGCAACAAGACTTTCAGTGCTTAAAATCTGAAGAATGACTTCAGGGCACATGTTTCACGGAATAACAGTGGAATGACAAAGTTATGTGTGTAACGTTATAGCAGGAGGGAAAAAAAGGAAGGAAAAAAAAGTCTATAGAGGAGAGTCCTTGTGTCAGACAGATGTGCTTGAACGCCATGATGCCGGTGAGTCCAGTAAAAGTGCATGTTGACTTTTACACAGCGTACTGTCTCTCCGGCTTGGTGTTATCATAATACTCCAGTCTTTTCTAACTCGGACCCTCGAGCCGAGTCGCCTTCTTCTTCCACTCCAGTGTGTCAAGAGTCCTTTATCCGCCACACTTTCAGGAAAAAGCGACCAGCTTGGCGCGGGGTTTCAGGAGGCAAGAAGAGACATTTCCGGACCGCAGGCCTGCACCATGTCGTATCAAAACTGTCCGCTGCGTCTCCGTGAGTACCAGCCGAGACACGCGCAGAAGCCGACCACCGTGATGGCCATCCCCAAGAGCAGAGCCACGGCGTCCCCGCCGTCATAAGCCTCCACGGGCTGCAGGATGCTCGCAAAGCAGAAAAACAGCACCGCGAACACGCCTGGTTCACTCAATGCAGACGCCATGTTCCTCGCTGTTGCTGGCGATTCCTGCAGGTCATATGATCCTACTGCGTTTCCTTCTTCCGCTCCCCCTCCCACTCCCCCCTTCACCCATTTTCCGACAAACCCCGCCCTCCCGTGTCAGGATTGGCTGTTTATCCCAGATCTGTGTTCCTATTGGTCCGTTAAGGTCCCTCGTCAGCAGCCCTCCCTCGTAAGCAGCCCTGAATGACCGAATACTGGTAGTAAAAAAAATAAAAAAATAATAAAAAAGCTCCCTTGTAGTTACCGCCATGTTTGTGAAGGAAATGTTAGTTTATTGAGAAGGTTTTATGCGACATTTAATCGTAATCCTCTATGGACATCACTTAATAGCACTATGCAGAACCATAAAAGCCCCTCAGAAAAGGTTTATACAGCATTTACTGCAAGATAAGATAAACATTATCTCTCCACTTCAAAACAAATTCTATATACACTCACAAGTAATATATGTTGAAATTCCACTTAGATAAGAGGACAAAATAAAATAAAATGACAGACTTTACAGGATGGGCAAAGCCATTTTTGGCCTTGTAACAAGGTGTCTAATCCAAGAGATTTAGGGCACAAGGCTAGGTACACCCTGGATCACAATCCATCACAGGGTACAAACACATACACACACTCACCTGCTCATTCACACACTACAGTTTGGCAACTGCAATTAGCCTAATATAATCATTTGTTCATTTATTTCCTTCTGCTTTTTTTGGTGGAGGTCACAGTGGCAACAGACTGAGAGCCCAGACTTTTCTATCCACAGCTACAGTTTTCCCGCTTATCCTGGAGAATCCTCAGACTTCCCCAAGCAAACTGTCAGATATTATCTCTCCAGCAGGTCCCGGGTCTATCCCGGGTTCTTGGTCCAGTGGGATGTGCCTAATAAGAGCTGGCTAATGTATCCTAAAAGATTTCAACTGACTCCTGTAGATTCATATACGCTGTGCAAATCATGGAGTGTAAAGCCCTTCAAGCACTACAGCACAACAAGCATCATGATTACCATACGAAATAAGAGACTGTGTGTAAAACCATAAAGAAAATGTCTTACTTTGTACCAACTTTCAACAAGTTGTGTAGTAAAGAATATAACATCATGACTTGTTTAGGAGAAATTATTTGATTATGATTTGATTAGATTAGATTATAGGGTGAGTGGTGGCTCAGGCAGTTAAGTCTCTAGGTTGTTGATTCGAGGATCTGGGTTTGAGCCATGCCGTCTGTGGGTTGCCGCACCCCATACTGCCCAGCCACTACATGTAGTTGTGGTCCAGACCCGGGATAAAATGGGAAGGTTGCGTCAGGAAGGGCATCTGGTGTAAAACCTGTGCCAAGTTGTGTGTGGATCGGATGGTCTGCTGTGGGGACCCCTTGATGGGAGCAGCTTGAGTGAAAGTTTTTATTTTATATTATACTGTTGGTCTTTCATCTGCTCCAATTGAGGAGTTGCCACAGTGGATCACATAACTTGGCACAGGTATTTGGAAGTTGAGTTATGTCAACTGGACTTCTTTCTTATTAGACAGATACGTTTCACTACTCATCCAAGTAGCTTCTTCAATCCAAACTAAAGAAAACATAACCTATTGAAACATAACTATCCAATAAGAAACACCTTCTATTCTATTCTATTCTATTCTATTCTATTCTATTCTATTCTATTCTATTCTATTCTATTAGATCATAGAATACAACAGTTAGTTCTTGATAGCAGTTTGATTGGACAAGAGGCATTCCATGAATATGCATCACTCAGCTTCATAGGTGTTCTAGTCACAGGCCTCATGCCATTATTTTTTTTCAGGTTAGATGACTTTATAAACTTTTAAATTCCATTTTTCCCCACAGTTGATTATTTAATTAGCCTTCTTAATACAATTTTGAAGTCAAATGTGCCTTTCTGTATTTTTATATTCTCATTTGAAGTCTGAATGGTGCACACAGACACCCCTCTATTTTTTAGGATATTTGGTTCATTCCAACTGGAGAGCACTGCGTAGTATTGGCTGGTAGAATGCTCACCAACGTGCTTGTAGGAGTCAGGCAGAGATATTACAAGCTGATGCACAACTGTGAATTATGAAAAAACCTCTCAGCTCATGACATGGAAACAGTATGACTAATAAATGTGTAAATTACTAATAGCCTCAGAATGTCTATTTGTAAACTGTCTTTAGCATCAGTGATTAACTCATAAGTGATTAACATTAGTGGTACCATTAGCTTGTTGTCCTTTGTTATTATAAGAGGTGGGTAGAGTAGTCTAAAATACTCAAGTAAGAGTAGCTGTACTTCAAAATAAAATTACTCATAGAAGTAAAAAGTAGTCATCCAGTATATTACTGGATGACTACTTTTTACTTCGATGAGTAATTTTATTTTGAAGTATATATGCATTCTATATTCACCGCATGATATCACGAGTAGCAGCATGGAGCATTTATGGGCGTTCCGCAAAATTAGAGAAAGATGCGGAATGTGCATGTGCAGTGAGCGTATGTAGGATGGATTCACAGATAGGATGAATTTATATATCATAGAACACCGACTGAAGATGTGGTTATTGCGACTGATTGGTCAAACAGAGTCATGTGATTGTTGTTGCTGCGTCTGCTTGGTGATACAGTCATGCGGTAGATCTACCGGCTGCATGTGTAGAATAAATGGTTAAAAAACTAATGAGTCGAGTGTAGCCGAATGTAGAGGAGTAAGAGTAGCATTTCTTCTTCACAAATCTACTCAAGTAAAAGTAAAAAGTATGCAGCAGTATAACGACACATAGAAGTAAATTTTTTCCTAAAAGTTACTCAAGTAACGGAGTAAATGTAACGTGTTACTACCCACCTCTGGTTATTATTACGCTACAAATTTGTGAGAATTTAAATGACAATGCTATGGTATAGCATGATGTCTTTGGCTTTTATAATGGTTAATTACCCTTCAGCATCTGCTTCATTTTTCAGAACTGGAGGTTGTCCCTTGCACTAATTCCTCCATTTATGGAAGGATTTGTGTTGAAGGAGCCAAATAACTAATTAAATAAGCAAACAAATCAATCCTTTGATTTAAAAAAAAGTCTTTTTAGAACTGTAGTAGAAATGAGTATCAGCATAGTTGTGATATCTTCTACACTGAGGTTACAGTCTCATGCTCTTGACTGTGTCACAGCCATGCTGATATTCAGCATAACAGCACTCCCTCACCTGTGACATTGCTTAATTATATTATATAGCAAAACCACAATGATATACACTGACCTGACTATGCCTTTTTTATGGCACCACTAGGTTATATTAATATTTAAAGGACACACATATTGAAATAGTTTGAGCTTAAATTAAATAATATTGAATGAATTTTCTGGATGATAGACATAAACTGTTAGTGTGAGACTTTCAAAGGTTTATTTCTAAGGAGAATGCATGGGAACGAGATACAGAGGGGATCTTATTTAGATTATTTACTTCTCCAGGCAACTATCTTCTGTTTGGTGAAGTTATATAGAGCTTCCTGAACCTGGGCCAGACGGGCCATGTTTCACTGGCTGACGTGCCGAGTTACATTTCACCTTGTGCCACAAATTTAATTGGCTTATGGCAGAGTAGGGGTCTCTCTGTTGGTGTTCGATGCAGGATTCTGTGATTTAATTAGAGTATACCAGCTAAAGTAAAACACTGACCTTGGTATCTGCCCTGTCCGCTGCTGTCCTGCTCATTTATAGCCCTCTTTGCACAGCATGCTGGTGCAGGGATTATCAGTGTGTCTAAAATGTGAGCCCACTGCTAAAGAGCTGATTCAAATGCACACCACACACCAGAGGAGATTAATGCCACTGTCCTGACCTGCTGGACAGAGGTTCTCATTTCTTTATATTCTTTGTTTAGATCAATGACCTGGACCTTTCCAGGTCATCAAGAAATAAGTGGCACATGATGGATATAGTAATACTGTTTAATAGTGTCTGAGATCTTTATATTTGTGTCTAATGTTGCATATACTTTCACAATATAAATCATAATAATCATATAATCAAGTATCTTTGTATATCAACAACGTGTACACATAGAGGTTTGCATAATTATTCAGCCCCTTGAACTTTTACATATTCCGCACAGACGGGGGATTCTTTTGTGTGCAACAAGATCAGGGGGGAAAAAATAGGGATTATTTTTTTCAAAATCCTGATATTTACAGAATCACACTACAAATCAGCTAAGTATTGTCATAATATCGTATCAGGTGTTACCTGGTGATTCCTCTCCCTAGTAGCAACCTGGAAGTGAAATTGATTTATTTGGAACTAGAGAGTACCCGCGGTGACCCTGTGAGTGGATCGTCTGGTCAACTCGCTGCCACTCCTCGGCACGTATATTATTATCTCACAGTATGATATCAACGTTGATAATGGTGCCGTCTACGGTTACATTCAATGATACTGCCTCCTGTTGCAAGGAGCGTCTGTGGTCTTGAAAAGGAGAAGGTCTCAGTTGAGAGGAGCAGTGGCTCTCCTCCCAAGCTGTGTACTGTGTGTGCAGCATAGCCCTGCGTTATAGATTTTGCATTTCAAATAATAACTTTCCTTACTGTTAATTGGTGTCTCTAGTGTGTTTGAAAAGGACAAACCCTTTTTCTGAGAACAATTATGCACTGAACGTTTTTTTTTTTTTTTTAGATGAGAGCAGTTAAAATGAACTTCAGACGCTGTTGCTGCCTTTGTACCAAACCTTCAGAACGTTTCTGAGAATTCATATGACAAGTGGATAGTTTTATAGCTTTTGTACTTTTTTCTGAATGTTATAAACCTAGCAGAATTGACATATTGAAGAAGGATGCCCACACTGTCATAAATGATGTCTTAAGTTATGAGGACACTCAGTGTGTTTAGAAATGGCTTCAAGGTAGACGTGCAAAGAGGCTTTTCTCTTTTTTTTTTTTGCATCTTTGTTGGGCTGCTGCTACACATAATAATTATCTGCTCCGACTCCGAGATGCCACTTGTAGCAAACAGATATTGCTTGCTATCATGGTATAACAGTTTCATGGCAGTGAAATAGAAATCTGTTTACTGTAAAATATTGTGATTGCATCATTATGAAATTCATTTCTTCTTCTTTTTCTTCTTTCTCTCTCTTACTGTCCTTGTCTCCACCTGGTAAAAGACACACCACTGTCCCACTACCAATCTGGTGCAGTGTCAAATCTTAATGGAATTTATGATCAATGGTCGTAAGCCCAAACCACTTTATTTTCTTGTTTTTGTTTGTGTTCGGTTTTGTGCTCTTTTTTTTTCTAACAAAGATAAATTGCACAGTAACGGCTGTGCTACTTTTCTTTGACTGCTCTACCCCCCCCCCCTCCACCCCGACCCCCCCGAGAGAGGAAGAGAGCAAGATGGAGAGAGAGAGAGAGAGAGAGAGAGAGAGAGAGAGAGAGAGACCCTTTAAGCAATATCTGTGTAGTAAAGAACAAAACTATTTCACGGGCCAGTGCCTGCATGGTTATTGCTGGACTTTTTCTCCACCTTGAAATAAAGTAATAAAAACGAGTGTCCGTTATTGACAACAGTATCACAGTGCATCAGCGAAGTGGATGCAGATTGAGAGAAGAGCTTCAGGCACTGAGAGTATGAGATGTACTAAGTGAAAGCGTAATGGTGCATTGGAAAAAAAATCATGCAGATTGAATGCAGCACTTAACACACAGATGCCTGAGAAGAACAGATTCTAGTGCTGACACTGCATCATACATCCCTTTACTATTTTAAATGTCATCATGGTGTGTGAATAGCACAATCATGCACTTCATATGTCTACAGGCTGGCATGTTCACGAATTTAGCCACACTCCATGCTGCCCTCTTTATCTTGACATTTAATCTTTTTTATCTAAATAATGTATATTTTTTGCCTTTTTCCTTATAGAACAACAAAAATAGTCAGCAGGCGGTGCAAGAACACATCCTTGGCTCGCATTGCAGAAAAGCTGAACTAAGTAAATATCACATACGCAAATCTATTATGATTAAAAGAACCAAATATAGCATTATTATTAATATGTCTATAGATATAACTCATTTTCCTATCAAGTAACCCTGTTTTTATCGTTTATTTATTTATTTAAAAAAAAATAGAACAGAACAAACCTGGGCAACATGGTGGTCCAGCGAATGCTTACTACAGTAGGTCCACAGTAAAGGCCCTAGTAATTTTTCTCCTACCTCACAAACTTGGAGGATCCTAAAGAATGGTGGATTGGCTATGCAAAATTAGCTGAGAAAAAGCAGTTACTGGATATTTACAGTATATAGCAAGAAACATTAAAAATATATTGGTTCCACCACAATCTCATATCAATAAAGAATAATCAATATAACCTATATTTGAGTTTTTTATTTATTTATTTTTTTTATCATTTAAGATGCAGCAGAGTCTCTTTTCAAATTCATTTGATAAGATCTTGGTTACATCTGGCCATAGTTATATAGAAGAAGGAGGTCACTCAGGCAGAAGGCCATTTTGAGACAGATGCTGAAAACGGTGTCATCGATGCATGCTGTGTTTTGCCATATTTACTGTTTCGAACCTTTTCCTATAACTCTTATCAGTTCTCAATTCTCATCCCAAGCAGTCTGTAGGAGAAAACAAAAAGCCTACATGAAATCTCCAGTGACCAGCTGCACAGATGTTTGTGTCATGCAATCATTTATAAAAGAGTGGTCATGTAGGGCATATTTGCCTTAAACCACTGATAAAGATCCATAATGTTTTACATAGTTCTCTATTTAAGGTTACTCTTGTGTTAGATTAAGTCAAGAAACAATATGCCATCATAGTGTGACAGAGCTAATGTTTGTATCATGGTTTCTGCCTGAACACTTAGCCAGAATATTATTTGTGCTTAGAGAAATGGTGCGGGTTAGAGTGAGGGTAACATTTCAGTGGTTTCACTGTTTCCATGGCGACTCTGACTTCACCCTCACTTCCTATGCTTCCCCTCACTTTGAGTTCACAGCCAAGATAAAAACATGAAGGGAAGAGTCTGTTTAAGACCTATGTGGCATAACCAATAATCAACCTAGATCACTGTTGCTTCACTCCAAAGCCCCATTTATGTTATTCAGACACTGCGGCCACACTTTAGTGGCTTTCAAAATTCATATTCTACATACTTTTTGGCATACAAATTCATCACAATTCAAGTAAATACATATAATACCTAACTAAATAGAAATCTCTGCCTTTGGCAGCTCGTAGCCACTGAAAGTTGATGGATTTTTGGTCATTTAAATGAGCTTAGTCCTACAAATAGCACAGAGTACAAATGCATTTTCTGCAATACAGTATATTATCACTCTCTATTGGTATGGCTTTGGAGTTGAGATAGATGCTTCTACGGTATGTTCCCGGCATTGCATTTAGCTCTAGCCAGTCAGTCTTTCTCTGGTCTCTCCTGCTCTCATGTATCATGTCCGACTGTGCAGTAAACAGCCTATTAAGTGACCTATTTATCCACGGCCAATTCTGCTGGCTCACTTGCAGCAATTACTTTGGCTTGATGTCTTGACATGGAGTGGCTCAGAATGCTTTGCTCTCAAAATGATGATTCTGCACCTTTGCCGAGCCTCAGCGCCCCTCTCCTCCAGATGAGAATGGACACTCCATTGTGATAACAAGGTTGCTAAGAGTTTTGAAAGAAGGAACAGTGATTGCTGTTTAGAAAATCCTGAAATAGAAGCTGTTCGAACATGACAGACTTTTGACCTGAAGCTGATTGCGCAAAGCTATGGCTGATGGATTTCTACAAAAGGTCATTTGAAGACAGTAGTCCTTAAATGTCCAGTTTTGGTGAACCCATGCCTTGTGTACCTTTGTATCCTTCATAAAAAAATACACTTTGTATTCTGTATCCTAGTAGTTAAGATTCAGATGCTGGATGTGGTACATATTTTTTAATAACTTCATTAATTTTAGATTTTTAGTTGTCATTTAGTGCTGGCTTCATGTTCTTTGTGCTTAGGACAAGACCATGATTCCAATGCAGACTTAAAAAGTATTATCACAGCATTCAATAAAAAAGTATAACATAGTTATTGTACATTTAGTGTAAGTTACAGGTTTCCTGCAGATTTTACCACAGGGTTGAACTTTAAAATTTCAAATTTCCAACCTTGACCAAAGTTTATTTATGTATTTATTTATTTTATTACAATAAGTTGCTGGCAGAGAAGGCTGAAGTCATTCATTTCCAGACCTGAATTTCTAAGTGCTTGTTATATAGCCGCACAAATTTTGATTCGTGTATTTGCATTTTTGAAACTGCTGAAGTTTTTAACACAATTCAATTCAATTCAATTTTATTTGTACAGCGCTTATAACAATGGTCATTGTCGCAAGTCAGTTTTACAGAATCAAAAGGAAATTATGGAAATGTGCGAAAATGTGTATGAATCAAAATGATTAGATTGTCCCTGATGAGCTGAAGGCAACGGTGGCAGGGAAAAAACTCCCTGAGATGGCAATAGGAAAAAACCTTGAGAGGAACCAGACTCAACAGGGAACCCATCCTCATTTGGGTGAAATGGATAGCAGGAATTGTTTTGCAGTCCATACTGTGGGTTAGGCTGCTGAAAGTTCAATATAACAGATTATGTCGTTAAGTTAATATGGAGTCCAGTTCATTGTTGGAGGCACATGTAGACTGTAGGAAATTCCAGTCACACAGGACATTCTTCATGGTAAAGTGGAACTGTCCCCAGTCACCACAAGCATCCCAAGCAGACTACACAGGGCATGCGTGCGACAAGACGAGCACCAGGATGAGTCAGACAGGTCCAAAGGGCATCACTGACAGCTCAGGAGCGGCATATGTAGCTCGACAGAGAGAGAGGGAGAGAGAGAAGAGAAGAGAAGATCTATAAAGTAAATGTATATTTAGTGCAGAATCCAGCAGGACTAACTATGACAGCATAACTAAAAAAAAGGGAGAGTCAAAAGGAAACACAGACATGAGAGCTCCCTGGGATGTTGCTTCACTGTCAACAAAGAAAAAGTGATCAATGAGATGGGGAAGACAGCATTTAAACATACCAGTTTACCATAACACTCTACGTCCATGAGTCCCCCAGATCTGCTCCTTTACCTAAGGCAAATCAATTGACAAAAATGTTTGGCTAGTCCATAACTTTGGGGGTTTATAAAAATAAAAAAAAAGCTCTGCTCCCTCCTGTGGTTTTCATAATACGCAGTACTGACAAGCAGCCTGCATCCTTTGATCAAAGTAGGTGTGGTGGATCGTGAGACACTAGCAGTTCACTCAGATACTGCAGCTTGAGATCATTTAATGCTTTATCCAGAACATCCAGACAGTAAGGTGTTACAAAAGCATGAATTATTTTTCCGCATTGTTTAGTGACAATATATTGCTCATATATACATCATACACAGTATATACTTAATATACAACATATATATATGATTTACTTAATTATGTGCAGTCTAAAACCAGACCAAATGTAAAAGCCAAAAAAAAAAAAAAAAAAGTAACAGTTTTGCTCTGATGTAGATTCATTTTATAGATCAGCTAACTAGAAACATCATAGCATTGGATAGTAATAGCTGGTGTGTTCACAGTTACTGCACATATGAGTAGGTGTTTTTTCTTATTAATATTATTGTTTCTTTAATGTCAGCTTACCTCAGAATATATTTTGAGGCTCCTGCGTCTTATTAAGGTATAGAAATGCTTAGACAAATAATATTCTCTGGCATAATCTCTTGTGTCAGCCATATTCAAAATACCAATTGAAGTATGCACTAGCAGATAGTGAGATAACGATTGCCTCATGGGTTGCTCGTTAAGATATGGTGGGAGAAGTGCAGAAAAATGACTCTTAAGTGAAATTAATGAGATTGTGTAAAAATCTTACCAAGTTAAAAGAGAACGTGGCTTGAATAGTGAAGCATTCATCTTAGCCTCTGACACTTTGCCTACAGCAAACAGAATTTCAGATATTTTTTGCACACATTTCTACAGTAGCTGCAGCCATAAAACTGGTTAGGGTTGCATATTAACTTGTAATATATACATCTGCGTACATGATAGAAATATCAGTATTGCATGTTGCATCTATTGAGATTTTTAAATTAATAATTGAAATTCTAAATTAAATGATAACAGTATTTGTTTTATATGTGCTTATGTAAGAAATATGTGCCAAGGATTTCATTATAACCTGTGTAAAAGAACAAATTATCCTTTATTATAATAGAGGCTGGCTAATTATGTTCTAGCTGAGTAGAGCTCATTTCAGGGTTGTAATATAAAAAAAACAAAAAAAACAAAACAAAAAAAAAATAAGCCCAAAAAGTGACATCCAAAATAATGTATGTATCAGTTGTTCTATAATTTATTCATAAATAAAATAAAATTACTTTAACAGGCTTGGAAGCAGGATTAAAACATGTTTCCATCTTTACTTGCCAGTCTGGGGAATTAATGGTGCTGTTGATCACACAGCTGGTAATTGCAGGGTTTAGTTAAATGAATGCTATGTTTAAGACAAGAGCTTTTTTTTTTTAGGTCTTCTGCCTTGCACCAGCGGTCCTGCCAGCTAATGCATTATAAAAGGTGGCTAGGACTTGAGGTGGTAATTATTGTCCCGTGGAACACCCATGATGTCTGTGACCAGTTTCATCTATATTAATGAAATAAAAAAAGTTAATAAACTGTGCTTATAGCCTTCCCAATCTGACCTTGTAAAGCAAGGATCTTTTTGTGCTTCTGTTTGCTTTGTTGTCATGCAAACTGCTTTTACAACCTGAGGATTCACTCGGTGTGCAAATGTGTATGCAAGCCCCATTCTCCAGCTGTCAACCTGGTGAAGCATGATAGGGACATTTGGATTCTCTCAGTGACTGTCCAACCTTAGCAACAAGAATCTACAGGATAAAATTAGAAGATGCAAAAGAGAAAGCAAATAAAAAAAGAAATGTAATAAATCCATTAGATTGATTTAATTTGTCATGATTGGGAGAAATGGGCCAAGGCTACAGCTACTATATGAAGATATGTCTTTATCTGAGATATTATTATTATTATTATTATTATTATTATTATTATTATTATTATTATTATTATAAGCTCTTTGCTGTACTAAAAAAGTAGTGAATGTCTCCAACTGAAAGAGTTACTAAAAATGAATATTGTGCTGAGTCATGTGTTTGGCATCAAGGGTTTTGAGTTCTCTGATGAGTCAGGCTTCTAAATGCCTCCTTCTTTCCACTAAAATTATTCACTTAATTGTTGTGCTTTGTTTTATATGACAGCTCTGACTTTATCCCTGTCATTTCCGCACCCTTTCTGCATACATTGTGCTTTTAATAAAACATTAATGATTCAGGTAAAAATGTTTTTGTCACCAGAGTAGCATAAACCAATAAACCAGATGTGAGGAGAAATGTCTGTGGAGATGTAAAATTTCCTACATTTTTTTTTATGTCAGTGTGGCTTTGCTTAAATATTCAGCTGACATTTGTCAATGTGTCAAAACATCAGATTATCTCAGCTTGTTACTGCCAAGAGCTGATGGTATCTATGAATTTCCGTGTTCAAAACAAGAAATAAGAGGTTAGACATCCAATTTAACTTGCACTTTTTTTTGTGACTGATTTTATTTGCGAGGGAAAAAAAAACACATTTTTTTTACACTTCTGTTGTACTTCATAGCTGCATTTATATTGATTGATTGATTGATTGATTGATTGATTGATTGATTGATTAATTGATTGATTGATTCATCTTCAGGTTGACAGTGTATACAGAGCTTATCCTAGAAGCAGGGAATGATTTGCCCATTGAAGACTACCATGTTCCCATACAGTATCTATATATGAACAATTTGTCATAGCAAATTATTATACCAACATGTTTTTCAACAGAAGTAGGAATCTGAGAAATCTTGGAGGAATGCTCCATGTTCATGGAGAGACCATTGTGAAATTCTGCACAGCTCAGGATTGAACAAAAAAACCTGGACCTGTGTGGAGTGTACCTTGATCTGTTGAATTCAGACCGACATTACTGTATGTTGTGGCATAACGCTGTTTACAACAATCAGTCCAAAGGTCTTTGATCTCATGCTCCTATTAACTCATTTTTGAAGTGGCTTCTCATGTGACAAGTCCTTTTAAATGTAGCAAACACTGATAAAGTTCATTTAAATATAATATATATGAGTTAAGTCTAGAGATGCACTTACAAACCAGCATCACGATTTCTAAAATGTTCCATGTTGAAGCAGCAGAGTGCATGGAAGTCAGGAAAACACAGGTTAAAAGCTTCAGTTAGTACATTTGTACTTTTTTTTTTTTTTTTTTTTTTTTGCACCACTCTGTGCAAAGATGTTGTCCTTGAAAATCCCTAGAGATCAGCAGTTTCTGAAATATAGAAAAACAGCCTGCCAAACAACAGTGCCAGAGTTTCCCTATTCTGATTTTTGTTACTGCTTGGATATACAGTATTTGCATGAACATAAAGGTATACCTAATAAAGTGGTTTCTGAATTTGTATGGTGAAATGGAGCTGAAAATAACCATTCCGAAACACTTTTTCTGCTTACAGACATGTGTACCAGAATCATATTCTATTTGTATATCTGATTCTGATTGTTTCGCATGTTACTGTATATCAAATATAAAGGCATTCATGCTCAACCTTGTCCTTTATCTCTATGATCCATTGCACACTTAATTGAGTAAAAACCTTTTGGCGTATTTCCCATACTTTTTCTTTTTTTTTTTAATACAATTATCCTGCAATTGTCACACTATAGCCTAAGGGGCAACCAACAAAGCAGTAGTAATTCTAATGCATCTGCTCATTTTATTTTGTGATGTGACTATGATTGACAGAGTAGGTTATGCTACCAGGACTGAAGACAATCCAGAGTTTACATAAAAATTTGTCGGATTCAGCAAGATACAGAACTACAGTCAACAACGATACAGCATTTAGGTCATGGGGGAGAGCTTTGAAAATAACAAAGTAAATAAATAAATAAATAAATAAATAACTTCCTAAAAATGACATGGATATCAGTCTAGGCAAAAGAAAGAAAAGGAATAGTCAAGTTCTTACCATGGTGTTTGGTTCTAGAATTTGTCAGTAATCAATAAAATTGGACTAAAAACACCCAAAGTAGGATTCTTATGATGATTTGTTTGCAGCCAGGAACACCATACAGAGTTAAATATATAAGGAGCAATATAATTTAAAGACCAACTGGGATAGGATTAGCATATTAATTTCTTTTTTCATATATTATCATATCAAGTTATTAAACCTATTGTATTCCTAGATTTCTAACTCATCCACTGTATATATAAAAACAGTTCCTAACATTGCTTATGATATTAATTTATAGTCATCTCCACCACCATCACATAAATAAATTAATTAACAAATAAATAAATCTGAGAAAACAATACTTAGGGACCCCAGACCCCACTTTGCCAACTGTTGTACATTATATGCATCATCATGCTTGTTCAAGAAAACTTTCTGTTAAGTTTCATTGAGGAGACAATTTGCATATTCAATGGAGTGTTCTGGCGACACAAATGAGAGGGGAATGAACCGTAGGAAGTATTTCCAACATCAGCAAAACAAAGGAGTTGATAGTGGATCACTGAAAAAAGCAGGAGAGAAACTGCCAGACCCCCATCATCAGAGCCCAGTGGATAAGAGTGGACAGCTTCCGATTTTTCTGTGTTTACAGGATCTGCCATGGTCCCGTCACATCAACAGCGTGGGGACAAAGGCCCGGCAGCATCTCTACTACCTCAGACGCTTGAGAAAACAGCACTATGCAGGACAGACGAGCTCTACAACCAGAGCACCATGTAAGACTAAACAATCTGTTTCTTTTTGTCCTCTCACACAAACATTCTCCCTACACACCAAGTCAGGATGTAATACACTACTCATCACGTTGCATATTTACTCAGGTTTGCACTTTGCTTACATGTTGCACACCATTGGGACTTTGCACATTGTTCTGCTCGTGTTTGCACATTGCTCATTTTTCACACAAACGAGGACCAACTGCACTCAGCTGTAATTTATCTTGTATGACTTATACACTTAACACCTCATACACTTCTATTTCAACATATTGTACATTTTTCAGCTTACAGTCTTCTATATTTGTCTACCTTTTTTTTATTTCTTATTCTTACTCTCTATTTGAATATTCTTTTCTATTTCATTTTACTTACTAGTGCAGTTCATTCTCACATACTGTACTGTAGAAACTCTTCGTTTTAGGGTGGTTGTATAGGCATTTCACTGCATATCAAACTGTGGACAAATAAAATTAGAATTTAATTCATACTGTATAAATGGAGTGAGGAAGAAAAAGGGGGAACAAAGAAAGTGTTGTCTGGAAAATTTAACACCATCAAGGGGAAATGTAAGAAGACAAAATCCTAACGCTAACCATTAAGTAACAGCCTTCTAAAGCAAGCAACGAATGACCAGCTGTCCATGCTCTTGTGTGACTTTAATGGGGTTTTGTCATACTGGGCCACACTTACAGAAAAAGTAATCCCCTGGATTTAATAACGTAATCCTGGCCGCCTCATGAGGACAGTGGAGAAGTCTTCAGACATTAATTTAAAGTCACACAGTTGAGTGAATATGATGCACTGTTTCCTGTCTTTTTCTCTCCTTGACTCGCTCATTGTGTAATTGATTTCACTTACTGCAGGCTCTGTTTTTAATGGACAGAGAGTTGCTAGCTGCCAGACAGGCTCAGGATGGAAAGAATTATGCAAACAGAGCTGGTGAATTATAGGTGGGACTTTGCTTCGTTTGTTTGTCAGCTCGGAACTTAATCTATACAACATGATTTTGTACACCGGGCTTACATAGATTTTCCCAACATGGCTATTGATTCTGCATCTACTGAACAGCTTGTTGGCTACATTGTATGGTAAATGCTGTGACATCCATTAAAGGATGTTATAACAAAAAAGCCTGAGAACAGCACATTTGAAATGGCTATTCTCCCAGGCTCGGTTGCTGCAGTGCCTTCAGACCATACTGGAAAATTATTAGCAACGCCAGGTGATACAGTACACATGGTATGTCATTACACATTGAGGAGCTACAGTACATGTGCCTTTCTTAGGTCAATGTAAAGTGTTATCATTATAGCATTAACCATTAAAATAAACAGTTTAAAACCATGGATAGATACATGGATGAACATTAACAAGTGAATTCTTCTCTCTGCAACAATTAAGCAATATCACACAAACAGGAGTGTTAAACTGAGTAGTCAGTATACAGTAATTGCGCATGTGATACTGATATATACAGTACAACTCACTTACTCATCATTTATACCGCTTAATCCTGTATTCAGGGTCTCAGGGGGCTTGAAGCCTATCCCAGGAGACGGGTAGCGGGTACGACCTAGACAGGGTGCCAATCCATTGCAGGGCACACACACATACTGTGGGCAATTTGGGAACGCCAGTTAGCCTAATCTGCATGGATTTGGACTGTGGGAGGAACCCAGAGTACCCAGAGGAAACCCACTAAGCACATGCAAACACAGAGGCAGTAATCGAACCTGGTTGGGAATCGAACCCGGACCCTGGAGGTGCAAGACGACAGTGCCAACCACTATTCCACCATGCTGCCTGATATATATGTACAATACAGTTGTTTTATAAAAAGATATATCGAATTGACACATATATGACTAGATTATTATTATTTTTTTATTATTCAAAATACTTCCCAAGAAGCCACAACTGGATAGAGTAGTACAGGTTGCAATGCAGTGTATAGAATAAGTCATATCCCATAGAAATTATTAATGCTCTTGGAAGACTCCTTCTCCAAACAATATACAGTAGTGGCCAGGAACAACTGCTGTATAAGAGCAGATATTGCTCATGGGCTTCTATGTTGCAAATGACACAAATCTCATGGTTCAACACATTTAATAATCTTTGCCAAAAAGTCTTTGAATTATTATTATATTATGTTTTAAAATGATCATTTAATATGTAGTTTATCTGGCATCGCCATTAAACATTATTTAGTCTTCTGATTCGAACAGTATTCAGTCTAGGGTGGTGCAGTGAGTACCATTGGACCCTCCCAGTACCTGGGTGTGATCCTTGCATTGTGTTATTGACTGTGTGGAGTTTTACATGTTCTCCCTATAGCTGTAGTCTAGTAGGTGGCTTGAGACTGGCGTGAGATCAGTGGATTTTCAGACCAGTGGATTTGCCCAGTGCAACCAGTGGATTGTCAGGGCATTGAAGAAGTTAATACTGTAGCTGTCTGGAGATTGTCCGTGAAAATGATTTTATGAAATAAAATTCAGGGGAAAAAAAACTATCACATTAAAATGAGTTAGTTTTTTTTTTTCTAAATTGTATTATGTTTCTCTTTTGCATGTTTCTCAGTCACACGCCACATTTTAATGTTTGCTTATGCCTAAAAGTAGTAGAAATAGTAGAAAACTGCCTCCGAGTGGCGCAGTGGTAAAAGCGCTCGCCCTATCATCCGGAGATCGCTAGTTCGAATCCCGGGTGGTGCTGTAACCTCTCGCAACCGGTGGTCTAGAGAGAGCTGATTGGCCGAGCCACTCTCAGAGGGGAGGGATGAGAGGTACTTAGTGCTCCCACATTAATCACGGCTCTACAGCCAGTCAGGGGCGTCTGTGAGCTCGCGCAACGGAGGGAGCGGATAGCGCTGTCCTCCGAGTGTGTTACGCCGCCCCCAACGGTGCGCGAGCGAGCAGTTCAAAAAGATGCGGTCGGCTGGCGTCACGTGGTTCGGAGGAAACAGTCTTAGTCTTCTTAGTCTCCGAATAGTCTTTGGCCCTCCCGGCTGAGTGGTAGTTGTAGCATTAATGTGGAGCCCCCTAGTGACGGGGAGGAATTAGGGATTAAACATTAAACATTATTTAGTCTTAGGGAGAAAATCGGGGAAAATCCAAAAAAAAAAAAAAATAGTAGAAAACTGCATAAATACACGGTCCAACTCAAACTGCAATATTAACTTGATTTCCATTTAATACATTAATAAATTATTAAAAACATCCATCAATGTATCATCCAATCAAAGATTATAACTTTACAACAGAAATACTGTAATTAGTTTGATACAGCCATGTGTAAAAGTTAGTACCCCCTTTTTATAATTCTATGGGTTTTGTGTGTAAAATATAATAAAATTCATATGATCTTAACAAAAATAACATTAACATATAACAATAAAATTTAACAAAAATAACAATAACATATAACAATAACATATTTAACAAAAATAACAATAACATATAACAATAACATATTTAACAAAAATAACAATAATATATAACAATAACATATTTAACAAAGTGTTTTGACCCTGCCATTGTTTATTTAACAAAAAAAAGTAGGCAATACTAAGTACCCCTGTGATTTAATAGTTTGTAAATCCACCAACTTTAAATCAAATTATTGTTTCCTGTATGACTTTATCAGTCTCTCTCATTATTTTGGTCCATTCTTCTTTACAACATTGCATCAGTTAATTTATACTGTACTTTTGGCCATTTTCTTAAATGCACAGCTCTTTGAAGGTTCTGCCACAGCATTTCAATTGGGTTGAGATCTGGACTTTGTCTAAACCATTTCAAAACCTTGATTCTTTCATTTTTCAGCCATGCTGATGTAGATTTACTGGTGTGCTGTTGGACAGATGGCCTCACATTTGACTCCAACATACTCTTCAAACATACTCTGGTATACAGAGTATGATGAGTTCATGGTTGACTCAATGACGACAAGGTGCCTAGGTCCTGTGGCTGCAAAAACGAGCACAAATCACTCCCCTCCTCTGCCATGTTCGACAGTGTGTATGAGGCGTGTCTGCTGAAATGCAGCTTGGTTTTCATTGCGCAAACACTGCACTGGGCATTAAATCCAAACAACTCCACTTTGGTCTCATCTGTCCATAGGATACTGTTCCAGAAGCCTTGTGCTTAGTTCAAATGCAGTTTTGCAAGCATCAGCGAGCTTGCATCTTCTCCTTTTTTCTCTTTTGGATTTCTCTGAGCATTGCACAGTCTGATCTTGGGGTGAATGTGCTTGTACATCCACTCCTGTAAAGCTTGCCAACTGCTTTAAATGCGTTTCACTTCTGAATAATCGTTCTCACTGTACAATGTTGAACTCCAAATTGTTTAGAAATTGTTTTATAACAATTGCAAATGGTTTTTATAAAAAATGCTTCTCTAAGACCATTGATTATGACTTTCTCTCTTGGCAGTGTGTTAACACACACCTGAATGTTTTAGATCAACTGCCAACACCACTGTTTTTATAGAGATCTGCACACCTGCTGACGATCAATTAATTAACGGCTGATGATTAGCAGCACCTGGCTCCAACTTACCCTCTTAAAACCTGAGGAAGCAGGTTTATTAGTATTATTAGTATCACAAATATAATTAAATAAATAATGGAACCGTGAAAAAAAAAACAATGTTGTTGTTCATCTGAGGATGTACTGTATTTGCCCAATACTGAGACCTATGATCTATGCTGAGAGCTATGATCGGATGATTTTTTATGTATTTTTATGAGAAAAATAAATAAATTAAAGGGGGGGGGCACTATCTTTTATACATGTATAATGCATAATTATACACATTTATACAAGGATCCAGATTCTCACTGCTGCTCTTGACTCGACTGATCATTATTATTTCATAAATGCTGAGTTAATAATTTAGCAATTCATTCAATGATGGTTTGTTGACTAAATTTCTCAATTTAGCACTTAAATATTCCATCATTGTTAACTTGTTAATTTGCATCACTGATAACAGCTAGTATTTACAGCTAGTATTTATACCATATACAGTACCATAACTGAATCCTGTAGACAATACTGTACCCATTTTTATGGATGACCAAAGCATAATGTTCCTTGAATAAGGAAAGTACATTTTGCTAGCGGGCTAACAATTAAACCTCTTCATCAGATCATATGGAATCATATTTACAACCAATTTTGTTGACACATAAACATGAGTTAAGGTGTTAAAGTTTGTTACAGTCTAAAAATATATACATATGGGTTCAAACCCAAAGTTTGGCCAGAAATCTAACTTGATATCCTAGACCACCACACATTTACATTTTCATCACCAATCCCAGCTCCATTTCCCATTTCTCACTCACTCACTCACTCACTCACTCACTCACTCACTCACTCACTCACTCATTGTCTATACTTTATCATGTACTCAAGGTTGTGGGTGGCTTGGAGCCTATCCCAGGAGACTTAGGGCACGAGGCGGGGTACATCCTGGACAGGGTGCCAATCCATCACAGGGCACACACACACAATCACAAACTACGGGCAATTTGGAAATGCCAATTATCCTAATCTGCAGGTGTTTGGACTGTGGGAGGAAACTGCAGTACCCAGAGAAAACCCACTAAGCACAGGCACTTCCCATTCCCTCAATCCAGAAAAGCAGGAGCACTCGCTTAGTATGTGAACCTGTGTGTTAAACAATAAAAATCCTACTTAAAAAAAAAGATCCATTCCATACCAAATCATCAGATTGTCAGAAAGTTTTCTACAACAAAAATGTATTTAATATGGCTTAATTTTCAGTTTTTGGTACATATTTTGATCCACGACTGTCAAAGCTCATCCTTTAGCCCCTATTTCAGTGACGGTGACAGTGGCAACTAGGGGGCACACACAGAGATCTTTATCCTAGTTAGACAATAATGAGATATGTTGATGGCATAACAAGTTTGATATGGAACCAAAAAAAAGAAGAGTTTTTTATTTGTATTCATCTCTCTTATCCTCTCTCCATGGTACAGCAAAGTGTTTCTTTTATGTGTATGTCTCTACAAGTGTGTAAGAAATACCTATTTTAAAAAGACACCAATTGAGAACAGCCTTTTTTTTTTTCATTTCAAACCTTATCTCAGCCTTATCTTTCTTTTCCTTTCTTTCCAATTCAGTCCCAGTCACAGCAATATGCTCAAGGACCAATTACAGTTCCAAATCAGCTGAAATCAATTCTCACATTGAATAAATAAGAGGATAGCTGAGGCGGTATTTGGCGTCTCGTCATGTAGAGAAGATGAACATTTGCATGCATTATTGCTCCTCCAGACTGGCACCCTGCTGGGCTGAATAGTGTGATTAATGAAGAGAACTTGAAGCAATCCACAGCTATGGCACTCTCGCATAGAGCAGTGTGTATTACTACACAGTTCTGAACAGGTTCTGCTTAAGATCAAGAACAAGAGTTTTATTTTCTCAATAGAGTATGATGTGTTAATTACGGATTATTTACATCAAGATTCTTTCGATTAGTCCCGATCAGAAAATTAATTGAATTGCTTAATTTAGAAAATTCTGGAGACTGATTGAAATATTTAAATAATTGTAATCACATTGTTTTGCATTTTATCATGACAAATATATGCTAAAATATTTCTGATCTTACACCTCAGTGGCACATAAAATATGTTTTGTTATTTATATGTATACTATAAAAATGTATGGAAAACGTATAACCTATGCTGTTGCAGTGAGATCTCAATATATTGGGGGAAAGAACTCATGAATTGACAATAAGAAGAACCTTTCTGTTGAAATGAAACATACCAAAATAATGATACCTTGCTGTTTTTGTACTAAAACATTATTCAGCTTAAACTTGAGATAAGTACAGTAAGACATATAATTATTTGGTAAAGAGCGTACATACTTTGGGAAAGAGAGAGTTGTTTTTCAAAAGAGGCATGTTACAAAGATGAGAAGATTGTTAAATTCTCATTGACACATAAAGCATAATTAAATATGAAATGTGAATTTTAATTTGGAAATTTATAAAAAATTTAAATTCTCTTGGCTTTTCTTTTTTCATCAAATGTGATGTGTAGAACAAGATTTCATCTTTCATATATCCATATAATCAGCACAGTCAAAAGTGATATATATATACACAGTCTTATGCAAACGTTTAGGTACCCCTTGATAAATAAGAGATTTTGGTGGTTTTTTAATTGAAAAGATGTTAACACGGTCTCTCTTAAAAAAAAAAAAAAATTAACAATATTTTCAGCAAACATTGGTGCATAGTTACTTTTTATGTCATAAATTGAACAAAAAATAAATAAATAAAACCATTATTGTGGTACTGTGCAAAAGTTTGGACACCCTACATAATCAGGACTTAGTAACACCACCTGTGGCAGATATCACAGCTTGCAAACACTTTTTATAGCCAGCTAAAAGTCTTTCAGTTCTTATTCTTGTGATTTTCTCCCATTCTTCCTTACAAAAGCCTTCTAGTTCTGTAATATTCTTTTGCTTGTCTTGCATGCACAGCTCTTTTAAGATCTACCCACAGATTTTCAATGATGTTTAAATCAGGAGACTGTGATGGCCGTTCCAAAACCTTCAGCTTGCGTCTCTTGAGGTATTCCATACTGCTTTTCGAGGTTTATGATGTTTAGAATCATTGTCCTGTTGTAGCCGCCATCCTCTTTTCAGCTTCAGCTTTTTTACAGATGTTTGCTTCCAGAATTTGCTGGTATTTAGTGGAATCCATTCTTCCCTCCACCTGTGCAATGTTTCCTGTGCCACTGGCTGCAACACAACCCCAAAGCATGACAGATCCACCCGCATGCCTAATAGTTGGCAAGGT